>SSNR01000069.1:629076-652048 GCA_006937965.1 Callopanchax toddi | reverse complement strand
GGGGGGGGGGGGGGGGGGGGGAATAGAGCTTGTGTTTTTCTAAAAGGTGTACTTATGCACAGACAAGCTCAAGTGACACAACTCCAACAAGATGGGACTGGAGTAGGAGAGACCCCCCTCCTCCAGGTTTCATCACAGCTTAGCAGCACATGATGATGGAGATCCAGCTCTGTTTGGAGCGTGGGCTTTCAGTGTGGGCTCACAGACAGCAACAGTAGCTTAGGCTACAGCACGCAGGTTGTGAAAACTAGGAAAATTAGCATCACGTTGTTCTCCTTCATGAGAATCTGAGCTGATGCTGTTGACTTTGAGTGTTGTGTTGTTGGTCATTAAGTCATCATCTGGGAGTGTGCAGGTTTCCCTCCTGGAGGGAAAATCACCCTGTTTCTTTGCTCTATTACCACAGAGCATCTCTGATTTCATTTGGCCTGTAGTGTGATGAGTAAACGTGCAAATGACTGTGGTTCTCTCCACAAACACACACCCTTTACAATTTGTTTTTAACACACTTTGTTATCTGACTGTCAGCTTTCTTTCTCCTGTCAACAATCCTGCTCTTCTGTCACCATTGAGGCATTTCAGGTATTTTATTAGATTGTTTCTGTTTGTTGTTGGAAGAAAAGCATTGGAGTTTCAGTGTTTGTGGGAAACGTCCAAAATGATGAGAAAGTGATGAACAGATGAGCAGTTTAAGGGCTTTCATCAGTTTCTTTTCTCATGTGATGGTTTCATGTTTCTTTCCATCAATTTATTTCTACCAAGCTGTGAGGGGTTCATAATGTTTAACCTATTAATGGTTCCTCTATCTGGTCCTTTGTTAAACAGTAAAGATTTTGCCTTAAATATTATTATTTCAAATATTTAACATTATTATTTTGCAGGCTTTACAGTATGTTCTGTACAACTTTGGATTTGAATTAAAAAATGTTTGTTTAATTACTTTAAGGTAAAAAAAATAAAACAAAACTGCAGAAAATCTTTTACAAAATGTATTTTCACTTGCTACAAACACCTTTATTCTCTCTATTAGAAACAATCAGAGATATAAGAGTTTATATAATGTAGATAAACAAAGATCTGATAAACATTTAACTGATGAGAAACAAATACAATATTTTTTCTATGTTTTTGTATTCTGATAGAGTGTAAATCATATTACTGATAAATTATATTTTTTTAAAAGAAGAAATAACTTTGATATTTTTTATGACACAATTCTGTTCATTTTAGTGGATCCTGGTATCTTTAAATATTTGCTTTAGGTAATGCATTTTAGCTTTTTGTGACATTTATGTTTTATGCTTAAAATGCATCTCAAGATAATGTTTTAAACATAATGACCTCCAACTCCAGCAATGATTTATGCTTATATTTGAGGACATGTTCTTTGATGTAACTATCCAGTTTTTGTCAGTTTTAGAGAAATAATTGTTATTGAGTTATTATGCAATTTTTTATATTCATTCTATTATTTTCCTATTCTATTCTGCCATGCAACCTATTAAAGACATCCAAATTTACACACAAGTGTATGAAGGATAAGATGCTGAAATAAAAGCAAATTTAAAAAAAAGATTTTTTAATTTCTTGCAGGTTAATCAGTCAGTAACTTTATTTATTTTGTGCCTTTCAAGCTCAGAGCAACCCAAAGTCCTGTGCAGAGACCTATATAATAAACAAGGAATTAAAGAAAAACCTGAGAATAATCGGAAATCTGTAAAAGTTGCTGTAAAAACATGAAAAATCAAGGCAATAATCACCTAATTAATGCTTAATTAACATATTCCTTCTGCTTTGAGAGAATGAACTACATTCAGTGTGTGTGTGTGTGTGTGTGTGTGTGTGTGTGTGTGTGTGTGTAACAGAACCCGACATTCCTCTACACCTGTGTATATACAATCTAATGTCTACCTTGTTTAAAGCCATGCAGGTATGCAGAGGCCACGGCTGAATAAATGTAGCTCATATTTATACATCTGTCACGACACACACGCACACTCCGGTTAATGTGAGCGCACACACACACACACACACACACACACACACGCGCATGGAGTCACATTCCACAGTTTCAAGCATGCATTTCAACAGGCCCCTGTGTGAGCAGGAAAGAAATCAAACCACCAACTGCAGCACGTATATCCTGCACATTTAGAAGCTTTTTAAACGCTCGGCTTTCTCTTGGGCAAAATATTTCCTTGTCGGTGGACCCCCAATGCTGACAGAGCCTGGCTAACTTCCCAGAACAGAACAATATCTGCCAGGTCGTCCGAGGGGCCCAGCAGTCACACACACACACACACACACACACACACACACACACACACACACACACACACACACACACACACACACACACACACACACACACACACACTGAGCGATGTACACAATCGTCTGGCCTTAAAACCGTCAGCGCTCAGGCTGGGCCTTACATAATGACAGAGAATGGAGGCATTAAAGCAATTTGTTTGATTTAAGTTGTCAAGGCGGCCTGGACCCTGCCCCTGTCGGCTGGTTTTGATAGCCGCTGTTTGTGTGTGTTGTGCACCTCTTCTCAAACACTGGGCAGATTGTTGCAGCATTAAAAACCTCTTGATTCTTCTTTTCTTATGTCCGGTAACGTTTTTGTGTTGGTCTGTTTAATGGGAAGTGGAAAGAAGGCTGTGTAGCTCAGGTCACGTCTTGTTGGATGTATCAGGAAATGTTTTTTGCTTGAATGAACTCCTAGGATTTGATTCTTAGAGTTGACACTTTACTTTTCTTTGTTCTGAGATGACATTCGATACCCATCTCTTTCTAATAAAAGCCCTTCCTTGTTGCTTTTTGTGTCAGTGGTTCAATTCCCCCTCTTAGAATATGTTTATCCAGATAGAAACTGTTAGGACAGGGGATGCTTGTTTTAAGACCCAGGGAAAGTACCTCCTTTAATGTTAGTCTAATAAATAAAATGCAACCTGACATGTCAAAATAAGGAAAAGAAATGAGGAAGTGTCTGAGTGTATCACTTTATTCCTCTTGAATGAACATTAAAGCAGATTAAAACGTCAAAAATACCATTATGCTCTTGATTTAGTCCCCAAATCAAATCTTTATGGTGAAATACTTCTTTTTTAAAATCAAACAGTTAATAATGTCATTTAACTCATTTTTAAATGTTAAATTAAAGGATTTAATGCCAAATATGTCAGAAAAACTAAACAAAAACGCCTGCAGCAGCTCTCCTCAGACCTGATTCTTTATTTCTGATATTTATGCAGAAACTCTATATAAACAAGTGTTTTTTCTTCAAATCTGAATTGTAATTTTTAGGGCTTTAAAAGTTTAAACCTCAGCTGAAGTTTGGTGTTAGTGTTTTGGAGTTTTCCTTCAAGCAGCTGTGATGTTTTTATATTTGATTCAATGTCGGATGAAAATATTTAAATTATTCTCCAGACCGTTTGTTTAGTGGGGATACGTAGACATTATGTAAAATGTTCTGTGTATAAAGTGCCCTCTCACTTTCTCTTTTAAATGACGAAAATGTAAATGAAAATGCCAGAATGTAAAGTAAAAGCCTGAGTGAGCGTCACAGGTAATTACACAGAGCTGCAGAGTGTAATTGAACCTGATTAAACCTGCTCACAGTGTGTGTGTGTGTGTGTGTGTATGAGTGTGTGTGTAGTATGAGGGGAATAGAGGCCCAGTGTTCTCAGCTCCCAGCCTTAAATAAGGGGTCTTTATCTGGCCGAGTGTGAAAGCACTAAGAGGGCCGGAGCTTTTCCTCCGTTCAGACGTTGCCCACGCTGCTCGCTCCAGGTGAGATGGCCACTAACCAGGACGGCTTTTAACCGTCACGCCTCATCTGGAGCCTGAGGCCATCATGACACACACACAGAGTCCAACTATACGGCATCACACACAGAAACCTGCGTGCACACAGACAACTTTTCTTTCCCCTCAAGTGTTTATTAAGTTCCCTCTCCTGATGGCCATCTGCAGTGGAAACAGGGATTCTGGGAGTTGGAGTTTGAGGTTTTTAAGAAGGTTTTAAGGTTTTCTAAGAACACATTAATCCAACAGGTCTCAAGCAGTGATGTTGAGACCTTTCTTATAATTTGCATTTTGTTTGATTTTTCAAAATGGACAATTTAATCATGTTTAGTTCTTTATGACAAAACTACAGCTGATGAGAAGAATGCTTCATACTAAGCAAAATATTAAACAAAATGCAGAAAAGACAACAACGGCAAAAGTGTATTTCACAAAAAACGACGACGATAGAGGAAAGAAAAATAATTCCCCCAAAAAACTTTAAAACAGGCCAGAGAACACAGTTTATATGATAACAATAAACTATAGTTCATTACAGAAAACAAAGCAAAACACTCCAAAATTACAAATAGAAATACATAAACATGAGAACAAACAGAAAATTGTATAAATATAGTAAAAACAAACCAACGAACATTTATAAATGAAATTAAGACTCTTTTGTTCTTGTCTAAATATAAGCTGTTCTGAGATAATTTAAACTTAAAACATTACATCTAATGTATCTCATAGAATCAAATTAAATCTGGTTTATATTAAATAAGGTCACATATTTACTCAGAAATCATATTAATGTTGTTTTTTCTTATCCTCCCCCACAGATCTCCTTTGATTTGGCCGAGTACACCGCTAACGTGGATGGTGTTGGCACGCTGCGTCTCCTGGATGCCATTAAGACGTGCGGTCTGACCAACAGCGTTAAATTCTACCAGGCCTCCACCAGCGAACTGTACGGCAAAGTCCAGGAGATCCCTCAGAAGGAGACCACTCCCTTCTACCCTCGTTCACCTTACGGTAACACACGGACACACACACACACACACACACAAAATCTATTTCAACATTTTTCAAGGACATTCATGTCAAAGCAGACAAACACAGATCAGTCGATGCCTCTGCAGCACTTTTTCTTTGTACGTTTATGAATATTTGTGTGTTTGAGAATGTGTGTGTGTGTGAATAGAGGAGTGCTTCAGTGCTCAGACTCCCTTTGAGCTCTCTCCACACCCTGAGGCCAAACGTCTGATTGAGGACTGGAGTGGCTCTCAGTTTAACAAAGACACCTTTATATCCACTGCACTCAGCACTCACTTTCAGCTAACACTCACACACACACACACATACGCACGCATGCACGCACGCACGCACGCACACACACACACACACACACACACACACACACACACACACAGAGGCTGTACACATGCGCTAGCGATCAGGTTTTATGTTCTCTGTTGTCTAAATGTTCTCCCGACTGACACTTTCCCCGTCTGTCAGCACTCGATCTGGAGCTGAACGGGCGGTGCGTGTCTCGTTGAGAAGAGCTGCTCCCTTATTAATTAGTCTTGGAAGGTGAAGGCGGAGGTTGCTATGGTCACCTCCTTTCACCTCTACTGTACATCTTGACCTACACCTTAATCAGCAGGCACCTCCCTTCATTTGCTTTGGTATTCAGCTCATTACAGGAGAAAGGAGGAGGAGGATGGTGAGAGAACAGAGCTGCTTTTAGTCAATCAGCAAGTCTCCGGTTCACGCTCCTGACTGTGAGATATGAGTTAACAGTGACACATGGTGAACCTGGAATGCAACTGTCTGTTTTATCGTTTTAATAGATGTTTTTTTCCTCTGATTGTCACTGTGAGATAAAGCAATTTTTATGTGCATTTATGTTGTACTTAGTGACGCAACTTTGACTCAAACGTAATAAAACAATATGTTTTGTTATACCTTCCATATTTTAGTTTAAAGTCTGCCAATCTGCAGCTCCCTGGCTCTTCTTCTGGCTGTATTTGTTATAAAAATAGCCATTTATAACTGTGTTTATCAGATTTCAAACTGCATCTACAAAACTTTGCATTTTTGCTACATATGTTGATATGTTCTGACTTACTGTGACCAATGCAGTGTGTAATGATACATAAGGTAGCTTATTTTTCCCTTTGCATTCTGAGAATGGTCTCATTAAACTTTTTTAAGATGACTGTCTTAATTTGCCTTCATTAAATTTTCTTCAATAGATTTAATTGAAATGTGTGTAGTTCAATCTGAATCTGTTATGGCCTGCAGCACTAGAATGAACTAAATAAAAAGTTTGTTAGGAACAAAATGATTGCACATAATTTGATGAAAATGAGAATTATCAATCTACGGAGGCTTAATTTGAATTTAAACAACAAACTGATAAAGCAGGTTAGTCCAATTATCTAAAGTGTCATTTCAGCAGTTTCAAACTGTTCTCTCAGTAGGTTGGCTCCATCTCTTTGAATGCAGCCTGACAGTGTCGGGACTCCTTATAAGATGAAGGATGGTGTCCTTGAGTATCTCCTCTCTGACCCTGACCAGGGCATCACTGAGCTCCTGGACAGTCTGAGGTCAACCTGGGGGTGTCTGATGGACCTGAACATGATGATCTACTGGATTCAGGTCAGGCCAGCATGGAGGATCGTCAATGGTATCAAGTCCTTCATCCTCCAGGAACTGCCTGCATACTCTTGCCACATGAGGCAATATTGCCATATTATCATGTAGCAGAAAGAACCCAGGATCCACTACTCCTGTGAAGGTCTACCAATGAGTGTAAGGCTTTCATCCTGATACCTGATGACAGTCAGGGTTCTATTGTTTATCCTGTACAGGTCTGTGTGTTCCTCCATGGATCTGCCTCCCCAAACCAACACTGACCCACCACCAAACCTTCATGCTGAACAATGTAGCAGCAGCAGAACGTTCACCACTGCTTCTACAGACCGTTTCACGTCTGTCACGTCAGCTCAAAGTGAACTTCTTCTCATTTGTGAAAAGCGCAGGGCTCCAGTGCCGGACCTGCCAATTCTGGTGTTAAATACTGCTTGATACCGCATCGTAACACACCGATGTCTAGGCCGGGATCTGTTATCAATACATCAATTACATTTTTTATTCCATCCTTCTGACGGCCCGGTACAAATGACCCACAGACGGTACCGATCCAGGAACCTGTGTTTGGGTACCTCTGCACTAGAGGACACGGGACCCTCAGACCACCCTCATGAAGTCTGTTTCTAATGGTTTGGTCAGAGACATTCACATCAGTGGCCCACTGGATATCCCTTTTTAGGGCTCTGGCAGTACCCATCCTGTTCTTACTGCACAAAGGATCAGATAGTGGTCCTGCTGGTGGATTAAGGTCCTCCTACTGGACTGCCTGTGAAACCTCTGGAGGGTCCAGGTATTGCCTCATGCTACCAGCAGTGACACTGACCCAAGTCACGGGCAAAATTGTTGAAAAGCAGTCAAGAAAAGATGAGGAAGGAGAAAGAGTCAGTTTTCATCTCATTGTTAAACTTGTATATCCCAGAAATTTTACTGACTTGATACCAGACTGGTTAAATTGTGTTCCCATAAACATGTTTTGAGCAGTGTAGTATTATAATGATTGCTCTAAGAGTTCCTTATATAAATACAAATTACATTTATATTATTATGATTTTTGTAGATGAAGGATCTGTAAAAATCCCAAAAAACATTATAAAGGTCTCAGAGGTTTTCAGTTCCCTAGATTTTTTTACTGTAATTAGTTAATAAAGACAAAAACCTTTTTGATTTTATGATCATTTTTTTAATTTATCAAAATTTTTGTTATAGTCTGTAGTAAAAATCGTACTGTAAAATTTTTCAAAAGTGTCTGTCTGCACCCAGAATTCTTGAACCGCAGTCTCTGGCTGCTATGACTTTGTCAGAGGGCTGTACTTTGGACAGCCTCGTCTTTAGCTCGTGTATTTGTTTACCTGTTTCCTGTTTGCTGTTTCCCCTCTGCCTGTCCTCTCAGGAGCTGCTAAGCTTTATGCCTACTGGATTGTGGTGAACTTCCGTGAGGCCTACAACATGTTTGCTGTCAACGGGATCCTCTTTAACCATGAGAGCCCGAGGAGAGGTCAGTGAAAACTATGAATGTTTAGAAACTTTGAACAAACCAGAGTCCAGGAAGTTGTCTGTATTCCCTTTGAACACTGATCTAATGTCACTTTGGGGTCACAGGAAACATCTCCTCAAACATTTTCTAAGTTAAGATGAACTAATGCACCCAAAAGGAAGTATTATACTTTGTCACTGAAAGCATTGATTTACCCCTGAGGCTACATGATTGACTATAAATATTAGAATAATTTAATCTTATTGGGTTTCTTTGGATGAGATAAAGTGAGAATGTAAAGCCTCTTCCGTAAAACCCACAATAAAGCAGTAAAACACGGTAAACCGTTGTTGGATTGTGTAAAAGTGTTCAATTACACGCTCTATATAGAGTAGTAATTATTCACCGGTGGAGCCAGGTTTCCTTTAAGCACTTCACACACACTCTCACACCCGTTGTGACACATAGTGAGTCAGTTGTGGTCACGTTTTTAATATGTGTTCTGAGCCCTGAGGGTCGCGGGCGCTGGTTTAACCCGATTTACACGCCACCGCGACTCAAAATGAATAACACATGACTGGAGCCCCAGCGCTGCGCTCAGGTCAGCCTCTCAGGTGTTTATGATTTATCCCCTAATGAAGGCACCGGCCACGACCTCGGCCGAGGTCAGGGGTCATCCAGTAAATGGGTTACCACAGATAGATAGGTGTGGGAACCAGTGTAGGTTACTGCCAGTTCAGCAAAGATGGTTGCTCGTGAAGGGCTCGTAACAGATGATGAAGTCGAACTGAGAATGTTTCTGTTGGGATGCAATTAGAATGAAATGCTCATAAAGAGATGACGAATCACAGCTGAACTCAGTTCTGTTTGTTTTGCTTTATTAAATTAATAGAAAATTACACTAAACCTGAAAATAAACTCTATGTTCAATCGTTTTTATACAAAAAATGTTCTAAAATCAGAGAGAGAGAGAGAGACATTTTTTCACACATAGAAATGATGACCTTATAAGGGCAAAGCTTGCTGCCCTCCTGATAACATGATGTCAGCCTTTTGGTTCGTGGTCAGCCCTTTCTCAGATCACTCCCTGCGATCTTCCCGTTCTCGCCACACACCAGTTCTTTTTTCTTTTCTTCTTCTCTCTTAAATCTACGTTGTCCTCTCTCCTTTCTTACAGTCAGCATTTCTCCCCATCAGGCCATTGGGTTTGCTCCTTTTATGTCTTTTCTATAAGTTACGGCTGTTGTTGCTCATAAAGCAGGAACGCTGAGGTGTGATGTGGCCAGATGTCCCACGGCTGCATTGCACAATCCAGTGTGGCGCTTGTGTTGGCTGGATTGGCCAGTGTTTACCCAGACCTCCAGGGTCCATTGTGACCTGCAGACTGCCAGGCTGGGGCTGGGGGGGTGGGGGGGTGGGGGTGGGGGGTTCTGTGCATTTCAACACTTGTTTTAGGGAGGAGTTGGTGTTTTAAGCGGCAAAGGCATACTTTTCTTTCTTGGGGTGTAAGGTCGTGATTTAAATCAGACACTGTGGGATGATGATACATGATGTTTGTTCAAAATCAAGTTTCTGTGCAATTTAATTGGTTTTCTTTCTTTCAGTTTTTTTGTGTGTGTTTCATTGTTGTAAAGACCACATTTTTTCTTGTTAATTCTAGTAATATGTCTCATTTGAAAATGTTAGTGAAGCTAGAGAAATCACACAATTCTGCAAAATTATGTTTTGCGTGTAAATCTCAGACTTACAAAATGTTTAAAATGTAGCTATTTTAAATCTATCTTTAATCTAAAACAGATTTAAATCAAACCTTTTTGAAAATCACATGACAGAAAACACTTAAGTAACAGCTTTAAATAGAATTTTGTTTTTTTTTTTTACAATAAAGACAAACTTTTAAATTCAGACTGAGAAACCAGGTTTTGGTAAGAGGTAGGGGTCCCCTGATACCGATACCAGCATCGGGTATTGGTCCAATACCTTGGCCGTGTACTTAAACATACTTGTAAAAGTACTCCGATATAATTTGGAGCAGATACTATTTTATATAGCGTGACGCTCAGCTCTCAGCTGAGCTGCAGCGAGAGTCAACAGGAGCCTAGACACAAGCTGTCTAAATCCTCACAGTACTGACATTTGGTTTGGTAAAATACCAATAACTACAAATCCATTAGTAATGCCTGATTGGTTCCCAAGGCATTAGCATGTTTTGTTTAGCCACATTTTGCTAACAGCTACAAGAAACCAGTCGAGCTGATTAAAGCTTCCACATCAACCTCTACTTCAGAATAACATGCAGAAGCTTAAAGAGCCAACGTTTGGTTCTAATCAGCTGAGTTCAGTCTGCAGAAGCAGTGATTGCTGCAAATACGGAAAACTGTTATAACGTATAATCAAACACACTTTGCAGGTAATTTGTCTATTTATTCGTTTATCTAAAAGTAATTTTTCCACACTGGACTATTGTCCAGGTCAGAATAACTGAAGCAGACAGTCCCATTAAATTATATTTTCCAAGTTAGAGAGAGAAATCTTTCTGAAGTTCTGATGTTACATAGACAGAAACGTTTCTGTTCTTACTAAGGGCTTTTATTTTGAAAGATGCGTGTGCATATAAATGCAGCAGCTTGGAGGGCAAAACAAATGATCATAAAGAATGAATCTATTGTGATGATTATATGTTACAGAAGTAGTCATTATGCAGTTCAATAAATAGTTGCATAAGAGAACTAAGCATACAAACAACACTCACTGCAGTAAACTGCTGGAAAGTAAAACAAAAAATATACACACAATACTAATGTACAGTATATTTGATCAATTTTTATACATTTTCACATACTAACTTGATTTTAGTAAATTAAATTTATAAAGAAACTGATGAAACTGCAGATTACCACATTTGTCATCACTCTTCCAGCCACACCCTGAACTTCTCTATGCAGTATTTTATTTCACTGTTTCTACTTGTTAACACACTTCTAACAAAAACAATGTTCATTACCTGCTGGCTGCAACGCCTATCTTTACGAACTGTTGGAATGTCATAATTATACGCTAATAAGGTTCATCATGTCTCTGTCACTTGCCTGAACATCCCCTCCTACACAGATAAAAAAGCTGTGATGTCATCGTCTGAGGATGCTATTGTCTGTCTGGGATTGAGAAACAAAACTGTTTTTATTTATTTATTTTTTTAATAGAAACATTCACAGTGGTGTCTGCCAAAGTGAGCTAGCATTGACCAGTCATGTTGCAGTGGCTGCTGGGAAAAAGTAAATCTCCCTTCATGTGATTCAGCAAAGATTTCTGACCTAATCTCAGCAGGAATGTGCTTCTGGTTTCTCTTACCGTTCTTGTAAACGTGAGAATGTTCTATCAATAAACAGCAGATTTTCATTGTTCTCCAGAAAAACCTCTAAACTGAAAAGTTGTATAGAAAAAAAAATAACCCAATGTAAATCCAGCGTGAAGAAAAGCAAACAGAAACCCCTATCTGCTGACTGGTTCACACCGCTGCTTGCTTCTTTCTGGTTAGCTTAGCTGTTAGCCATAACAAACATTTCTCACAGTGAGGCTGATGAGAGGGATTTGCGTTAGCAGTTGCGCTAAATGGACTCCATATTGCTTTGACACATGAGACAGCGTAGTTCTCTCATCTTTTGGAAAGCTGGATCAGCGCTGAAACTTGTGCAAATAGCCAGTTAATGTGTTTATTTGATCACTTTATTAAGCTAACACACAGCACCTGAAATTCCACAGGAAATCAGTTTTGACCATGAAGGACAAAAGCCTGATTTGATTTTAGCTATGCTGTAAATAAGCAGTTATGTGCTTTATGCACGTGTACAGAGCTGATGCTACTGACCTGCTTTATTTAGGGAAGGACATCCATCTGTGTTTCCTGAGAGATCTGTGGTTCACGGTTGGCGGTACACAATAATATACTGTTATGCCAGGAGAGAAGAACAGTTAGTATTGGGGAAGTCTGAAAAACATAGCCAAAGTCAATGCTGCCCCGTTAAACACACATACAGCTGCTCAGCCTCCACATGCTTTGGTTTCATCTTTCTGCTTTTGTTGAGATTGAGTCCAAAAGGTCAGATCTCATGATAGATTTGAAAGATGATATGTTTTCCATTTACTGAGAAGGTTATTTTCAAAGGAATCTTCAGATGGGAATGACTCGGTCAGTGGATTTCACAGGGATTTGTCAATGTCCTCAAAGGTGGAACCCAATGCTGAGGTGGTACTTTTTGGTTTGGTGATGATGAGAAAGGGCTGAAAGAGCACAGCCTAAACATCAGCTGAACTTTGGCCAGGTGAAGAAGATTCAAAAGGCTCGAAGCAGAGCTGATGACAGAGTGGTCCTCTCCTTTTACACGTTTCACGGGCTGCAGTTGGGAGCTAACGCAGGTTCTTTCCTTTTTCGCAACCTACCTGTTTTTCAGATATGTTCACTGCGGTTCCTAGCTTTACTCATACCCATCCGTGTTTGTTGTCTCAGATCACCACAGTAACCAAGTGTCTTGATGACTGAGTGCTCATTTTGAGTGGTGTGATTGCACAAGTTGAAAGTGTTTCTCAACCATTGTCGGCTCTATCAGAGCTCTGCAGGAGGACAGCTGCAGGTTTCTCTACCCCAGTGGCTCATAGAGTTGGGGTTGGAGCCCCATTTTGAGTATTGAAACACCAATTGGTGGGGTCCTGAGATGATCTCCCGAAAATAAAATCAATATCAAAAATAACTAATTATATGTTTTAAACCTATTTGTTAAAATGGTTGGTTTCGGTTTCAAATTAATCAAGAATGGAAAACTTAAGTATTGTGTTAAATTAAGTACTTTGAGGTCAACTGGAGTTGGCCAAAATTGTATTGGGAGGTCAAAGATGTTTAAGTAACTTTCTTGTCTTTTAGCGCCCAACTCATCTTTCTCACTGCCCCCTCCCTGTAAGTTGAGTCAGATCATATGGAGGGCAGCGTCCTTATAGGTGTGAATAGACACTATGTTGGCAGAGCTGAGTGCACGACCCATCTTGGATGGAACACACATACTCTCCCTGCATTGAGACTTCAGAGATCGGAGTACTTATTGCACAATAACGATAATGGCAGACACTGAGAGTTGGGGTGGAATTTGATCAACTTCCCCACCATCCCCAACCCACTGAAGACTCCTCCTGTAAAATCACTCAGTGCTCCTGCTAGTCAGGTCTTTTCCCAATAACTCAGCACAGATAAAGTAGATGTGCACATCATGAGTGTGCATTCATTTAGGTGTAAATAGGTTCAGAGTGTGAACCTAAATCCTAAAAGGGAGTGGAGGTGGAAATTGGGGGTTACATTTTTCACTTTAACTCTACCACAAAGTCATTCACTACCCCAAGGCCATAATTCAAAGACAGAGGATTATGGGATTTGCAGTTCTGGTTGAATTCCAAAGCAAGTGTGTGGATGTGTTAGAGTTTCTATGGCAACACTATGGCAATAAAAAATGTTGTGTCTATTTTTAAGTTTTTGTGTTGAAAGTATGGCCAGTTGAGACAAGCTTATGTCAGAAATTACTCAAATATCTGGAACAGACTTTGAAGGAGTCTTTGTGTTCAGCTTTTTACAGAAAAATAAACAATCTATTTTTAAATTGTTGCTCATTAAAGCAGTCTGTGTTACTCAGCCATTCCACATTTTATTGAGAAAAAGTAGAACTCTGTAACATCACAAATGTCATCTCGGAAAAGATTTGTAAGGTGATGAAGACGTACGTTACATTTGAAGCTGGAAAAGGAAACTTGGCGTAGACGGGAAGTGGATGTTCTACCTGTGTAAATATAGCATCAAAGATTAACTTGATAAATATTTTGTGTGATTCGAGACTTAAGTTTGTGTAGCTGTAAAACTTATAGCTTTTCAGCTTTTTTCCAGCACTAATGTACCATTCGGCTGTGCCACAACCACACAATATGTCTTCAGAATAAATGTTACAGAGGAAAGATTTGAATAAATCACACTGTGGTTCAGTTTCAGCAAATGTGCATAAATACACTGACAGACAGTAATATAAATGAGTGTGAGTCAGATATTTTGAGGTCTGGGTGTGTAAGGTCTAAGCCGTCACACAGTTTAAGTTTTTATAAGTCACCTTTCTTTACCGACATGTCCCAAACAACAGGATCTGTTGAGTAACTTGGGCCTCTTGAACTAAAATCTCCTCAAATCCGACATCCCTTCCCTTCCTCCCACAGCCCCCACCCCTAGCTGACAGCTCCTGTCCCCATCCTGTCTTGGCCCACATGGCCTGGCTCTGGATGGGAGACATCTCCATACATTTCTCGTCACTCCCCCTCCTCCTCCTCTTCCTCCCCATACTTGAGCCCAGCTGTGCCAACCAAGCTTGTGTTCTGCGCCTTTCCTGTTGCTTCTCTGGCCAACGAATGAAAAGGAATGGTGGAAAAAAAGAAAAGAAGCAGTTATGTGAGAGCGAAGGAGAGAAAGTGAGTGAGTGTCAGTTTCTGGCATGGGTTTTGCTGTCTGCTCAGTTTTCACGGCCCATGGTTTTATTAGACTTTCCGCCGGGCTGCGGGCAAGGTTAAACGGCCACCGCTGCCCCGTTTGGGCTCAGAACCTCCTGTCAGCTCCCCCTCTCAGCGCCCCTCGCTCCCCTCCACCCCCTCCTTCTGGCTGTCCTGGAGTGCCGCTGCCAGTAAAGGAAACACATTAACACCAGGGCCGGTAACAGAGCAGGCTTTGTCCAAGGCCAGGCAGACCCGTTTGCTGGCCCCACACTCTGGTCCACACCGCACCAATTAGAGATGGCAGGGAGCAGAGCCACTCTAAACAGAGGTGTGAGCTTTACAAGGAGACTACAGGTGTGCTTGGGGGGAAATAATAGACTTTATTACTGATTGGTGTACTGTGCTACACCATGTACCTCTGACACCTTTTAAAAAGCCAAATAGGCTTTGCAGAGTTTTGACAACCTGCGTTTAACCTGCAAACTCAAGTTTCACTTGGACGTTGAATCAAATCAACCCTCAGCTTTCCAGTTTACTGTAGCTCTGGTTGGATTGCCTTAACTCAATGAGTCACAATTCATGCTACATACAGGGCTGCCTATAATACACATCAGATTACAGTGTTTGCTTTTACTTCTATACTTATTTTAAATGAAACAAAATAAAATGGCTTATGTATGGCTTGTTGTACAGGTACAGCTAAAAAAAATTCAAACACCATAAAAAAAGTTAATATTTTTTGTCACTCATTTCATCATCTCATGTTTTATAGTTTCATTACACAGAGTGAAATATTGCAAAACTTTATTTCTTGTAAGTTGATTATTATGACAGTTTGTTATTATGATAATTAAACCCCCAAATGATGTGTCTCCAAAAATGTAAATATTACATAAGCTCAATAAAACGAAGCATTTTAATCTGAAATGTCAGGCTTTTGAAGAGTTTGTTCATTTCTGTGCATTTCTGAGTACTTGATTGGGTCTCTTTGTATGAATTAACTGCATCAATACGGAGTGGCATGGTAGTGATCATCCTGTGGCCCTGCTGAGGGGTCTTCCTCTTGACCATCCCCATAGATTAAATATGGGGTTCAGGTCAGGACAATCAGAGCTAGGGCTGGGTATCGTTAAATATTTTTCGATACTACTACTTTAACGATACCTGGTTTTTGATACCGGTACCTTAACGATACTTTTTTCGATACCTATATGTATAATTCTTAGAGAAAATAACAAGTACTTAAAGTTTTTTTTAATTAAACAAAAAAAAAAAAACTGTTTTATGGCATATTTATGCATTTATTATTATTTATTTATCTCTTTCCTCTGGAACTAACTAAGGCTGTCATACAATCCATGAACTCTTTCTTTTGTTGTTTTGTTTCTGAAAGGGAAACTGAATATTCAGATTTAAGAGTTATTTGGTTTTTGTTATGGAAAAACAATCAGAAATACAGGAAAACAGATCCGTTTTCATTATTTCATTATTCCCTTTTTGCTAATAAAGAGTACACGGATTCAGGTCGACCAGAAACTAGTGTTACTCTGGAGGTGCCAGGATGGGGGCACAGGAAAACCTGAATGAGGAGGAATACCCTCCACATCGTTGCTGATAACAGAGCCTATACGGTCCCTAATAAAAAGTAAATCCTCCTAAATAAAACAAGTACATCTCGTGGCCTCGCAGATTTTTAAAATGCAATAAAAAAACAGCGCATGTGTTCTGCGTCGTCCTGAGGAGGTTGCAGCTCCGACGCCTCAGCAGGTGAAAACGGAGCTGCGGGGTTAAGCACAGTGTTCGGGACAGATATTTTTAATCGGGGCTCCGCGGGGCTGGAGCGGCGCATTTAAGGGGACATTTTATTGTAAAAGTACCGAAACGTAGTATCGAAAAACTTTTTTTTTTCGGTACCGGTACCTACCGAAAACCTTCGGTACCACAGTAGTACCGTGGTACAATACCCAGCCCTAATCAGAGCTCGGTATTGTTGAAGCAGCTTTTGATACCTTTCTCAGTGTAGGCAGGTGCCAAGTCCTGCTGGAAAATGAAACCAGCATCTCCATAAAGCTGGTCAGCAGCAGGAAGGTCTCTAAAATGTCCTGGTAGAGGCTGCGTTGACTGTGGACTTCAGAAACACAGTGGACCAACACCAGTAGATGTCATGGACTCAAATCATCAGTGACTGTGGAAACTTCACTCTGGACTTCAAGCAACGCAGATTCTGTGCCTCTGCACTCCAGACTCTGGGACCTTGATTTACAAATGACATATGACATTGAATTTCAACTAAAAGGAGGACTTTGGACCACTGAGTAAAAGTCCAGTTCTTTTTCTCCTTAAGCCCACGTAAGATGCTTCTGACGTTGTCTCTGGTTCAAGAGTGGCTTGACATGAGGAATATGACATTTTTAGCTCATGTTTGGGATTCATCTGTGCGTAGCTCTTGATGTTCTGACTCCAGCTTCAGTCCACTCCTTGTGAAGCTCCACCAAATTCTTGAATGATTTTACTTGACAATACTCTCAAGACTGTGGTCATCCCTGTTGTTTGTGCACCTCTTTCTACCACACTTTTTCCTTCCACTCAACTTTCTAAGAATATGCTTGGATGCAGCACTCTATGAACAACAAGGGGTCATTGACTTTCTTCCGGACATCTGTCAAGTCAGCAGTCTTCTCCTTGATTGTGTAGGTACTGACCCAAATGGAGAGACCATCGAAAGGCTCAGGAAACCATTACAGGAGTTTAGGTTAGTTAGATGAATGGGTTGTGACACCATGAGATTTTATTATTTAACTTTTTCACAACATTATTATTTTCTGAGAAACAGAATTTTGGATTTTCATTATCTGTAGCCATACAGTAATTATCAAAATTACAACAACAAAAAATCGCGGCTTGAAATAGTTCACTTTGTGGAATGAATCTATATAATCATGTGTGTTTCACTTTATGAATTGAGTAACCAAACAAATGAACTTTTTCACAGTATTGACATTTTTGACATGTACCTGTAGTAGCCGAGCTGAACACTTGGGCTTTATGTTAAGTTAGGGATCTTGAAAAATGGGCAGGATGTCAATATTCCTAGCAGAACAGACTCAGGTTCTATCACTTTTACTTCATCTGGCAGGCCAAAGTCCAAAAGCACTGGATCATACACCTGACATAATGTAACCTGACAGCGCCTTCTTATTACCCATTTTGTGTGTGTGTGTGTGTGTGTGTGTGTGTGTGTGTGTGTGTGTGTGTGTGTGTGTGTGTTGCTGTATGATAAATGTCTCACACTCCATGATGAAATAAGAGCCTGTCTAGATGATATGGATGAGAGCAAACCTGACAGTCATGTATGTGTCGGTGGCAGAAGAGTAATTGTTGGTTAACATCTGACTACAGTTAGCGAGAGTGCTGGTATCTGCCAGAACAGATGACCTGCCAGGTTGGAGAATGGCCCTGAGGCTGGATTAGACGATCAAGCAGAGACGGGACAGGTCTGACATCGGAGGGGGTTTCCATTCACAATTTATCTACGCTTCGTGGACGTTGTGCTATTTCTCAATACACGTGTCAGACATATTGATTGAAAGACTTTAGAATCATAGATCTCTTGACGTCAAAACTGCACAGAAACTCTTTTAAACGGCATTAAACTCTCAAATCAACACGGCAACAAAGGAGCGTTAACATGCAAGCCATGTGACCTGCTACCAACACACAACATGCTGTATTTTGTTAAATATCCATGTCTAACCCTCCCTGGTCTGTTTCTGCTCAGCTTGCCCAGGGCTGTCGCTTTACTATGAAATAATTACTACAAATTTAGTGCATTCACATGATTGGGTACATGGGATTTTCCTGTGTCTAAATTGAGGCTCTGCTGCATGTCAGGGGAACAGTAATACAGTGTCAGATCGGAGCTATGCTGTTATGGACGCAGAGCTTAAAGGCAACATTCAGTGTGAGTTCAAAAAAGCCTGGAGGAGCTCCTCAAAGGTTAGTACAAGGCTGTGGGAGATTTATGAGCAGTGAAAATGTTACATGAGGTAAAAATAGACAAAACTTTGATGCAAACTTGAAGAATTGCTTTGACATCACATTTTCACATCCCCACATATCTTCCATTTTGCTTTCTGAACAAGCAGATCAGAGGAGTTGAACTCCTTAAGCTCCAGCAAGCTGCCTCAACCCAGATGGAAACATTATTAGACATGACACCTTTATATTTAGTGTTGATTTCCATCAGTATAATGTTGTGTTTGAGTTGGAGAGCTGAGCCATTTATTCACAAACTCTCCACAATGTGCTTTCAGCACAAGTAGAGAACATAACACCAACCCACACCGTCCCACCAAAACACCCAGAAGCTTCTCTAACCATCCCAGCTGCACAGAAACGGCCATTAGAAGCTCATTTGTGTTCCCACAGATAACATCGCCACGTGTGCCGGCTCACACGAGGAGCACCACAGGGTGATCTGGCAGATGTCAGCGTGGCGATATATGACTGGCCACTGCACCGGCAGAACCATGGTGGTCCTGTTTGGTTGTAATTTTTCTGTGGAACTTCCCTGTTGCTTTTCTTCTTTTTTTTGATGTATAAAGACAGATGGCCTGAGATTTGTGTTGGCGACAAGCCCAGGTTTGACACCAAAACAGTGAATTAGAGAAGAAAATGAGAGAGCAGGGTTCTAAAAGAAGCTTGTGGCTGTAATGTGAGTTGGTAACGAATTGATTTGACTCAGAGTTGAATTTTGAGTTTCTTGCTTTGGCTAATGATGGCTTGGAAAAGCAGTGGAGGTTTGGAAGTCTGTGCGAGTGTGTGGTGTTGGAGTGATATGAAGAATACTGGAGTGTATCTCCAGTTGCCTTCTCCAACAATTAGCTCTTGATTTCACTTATCTGCTGTCTTTCTTTTCTGTTTGTGTGTGTTGGAATGAACCAAATATTTATGGTCTGTATAGGCAGCAATCAAATTCAAAATTTGCCAACAAAGCGTTTTGTAACGTGTGTTTCAGGTGCAAACTTTGTGACTCGTAAGATCAGCCGTTCTGTTGCGAAAATTCACCTGGGCCAACTGGAGAACTTCAGCCTCGGCAACCTGGACTCCAAGAGGGACTGGGGCCACGCCAAAGACTACGTGGAGGTAAAAAACACACACAATCATTATCGCACACATGCCGAGAAATCCACACAAACAGTCTGCGCTCTGCTTCAAAGCTGAACAGCGTTCAGATATACACACAGCTTTATTGGGCCATGTTTTCCCAGATCATTTAAGGCCGTAATATGTGATCTGCATGAAGCCTCCTATGATTCTCTGCCAAAAGAGATTCAGAGATACAGAAAGAGAGGGGCAGCAGGAGGAGAGGGAGAGGGCTGCATGCTGTGAGGCCACAAACTGCGCTCTGGTTTCCCACAACTCACCCACGTCCCAGATCCCTTCAGGCCCTCATTGCCATTCCCCTAATGGCTGCAGGAGAAAGAGAGATATTAAGGGAACGCCGCGTCTCGGAGACGATGACAGAAATACTGTGTTTGTGTTGAGGTAATGGTGCCAGCAGCAAGCAGAGAGAAGAGTGGCGAGATGAAACGAATAGTGGGGTCACCTCGTACGGGAGCAGACGGTCTCTGAAAGTGTGTTGGTGCTTGTGTGTGTTGGATGCATACATTCCTGTGTGTGTGATAGGTCAAGGTTGGAGCACGTGTGCACGGCTGTTGAGATGAAAGGCTCGATGGGTTGCCATGTCTAACAGCAAACCCCTTGCAGCGGACTGTGTTATTATTAGGAGGTGATGGTGGTGCACGTGTTGGAGGAGGGGGAGTTGCGAGATGTGAGGTGGGGTGAGGAGGTTACTGTGTGGCGCTTTAGTAACAGCAGAGTGCAGTGTGGGGGTCACTGTGTTGAAGATGATTGCTGATCTATGGAGAACTGAAACTGAAAAAAAATATTAATTGAAAAAGATATAGAATTGACTCAGGACATTTTTGTCACTTTTTACAAATTTTCAAATATTCCTCTTTCATTTTAGCAGTAGTTCAGTGATGAAGTGGCCTTCTTCCAGTTAGAAGACTCAAAGTAATCCCTCATCCCCGTGGCAGGCTGACATGTTTTTGGGCACTTTACCTCCACTAGCCCCTAATGTGTTCACTAGTAAAAAAAAAAAAAAGACAAAAATTACCTAAAAAATTACCATATGTATGAGTAAAAATAGGCAAAAGAATACTCTTTTGAGCAACTTTTAACAAAGAAAAAAGAAACTTTGACCAACTTTCCCAAACAATTACATCTGCTTAAGCCAGTTTCTCACTGGGCTGAAACTGTTGGCAACCAGTTAGAGACACAAAATTGTTTATTCATAAAGCAGATGCTACCTACGTACACAGTTAACCTATCAGGCAGGCATGTTGTGATCTGTGAGGGAAACCAGAGTTCCCGGAGAAATCCCACGCATGCATGGGGAGAACATGCTAACTCCTCGGCTGAAAGGCTGCAGCCGGGATTCGAACCTGCGACCTTGTTATTGCGAGGCAACGGTGCTAACATCCGCTCTACAATGCAGCCCACTTATTCGGAGCGTATGACACTTTTGCAAGTTTTGTTGTAATTGCAAACAAATTGCAAGATTTGTGCAACTGACATGCAATGTTTTAAAGCAAAATTTTGTCACTGAGTATATTATTGCTGTCTCTGTTTTTAGAATTTGATTGCTGTCTCTGTTTTTAGAATTTGATCATCAATTCCTCTCAAAGTTGTTTCACTTGACAAATTTTTGAGAATTTTAGAAGAAATTTCTTTTCAAATCTTTTGAACTTTTACAATTCCAGTGACACTAGAGCAAAGCCCTTCAATTTATGCAAGGAACTTGAGAACGTTTTGAGACAATTTTGAAACTTCCTTGCAAAATGTCACTCAGTTTGTTGCCAGCAGTCACAGCTCAGTAAGGTACTCTCTTAACCACACTGTAGGAACATAAAGAACCTATTAATACAAACTTAAAAGAAATCAACATACATAGTTTTTTGTTTTGAGTTTGTGCTAATAAAATTGTAAATTTGATGAAAAGTCTGCATGTCTATGAGCCAAACGTCCATCTAGGGACACGAATGGCAAATTACCCAAGGCTATAAATGTAACAACGTACAGTATTTGTTAAAGTGCCCATGACATTGTTTTCCGTGTTTTCTGACGTATCTATCATGTCTCACCTTAAACCTGCCAGAAAGAGCAAAAAACTGCATCTATATGTCTCCTAGTAAAGCCAGTGAGAAGCTCTTCAAGATTTCAGACCCAGGTTTCAAACCGTTTTTTTCACTCCAGCCCGCTATGAGGTCATAGTGATCCGGACTTGCTTATATGGTAAATTCTCCGCCCACATGCACGTTCACGACACCTGGAGCGAGGCAGTGCCGCCGCCATTGCCCATAGACCGTGTAGTGTTTAGTTTCAGTTTCGTTTCTCTTTCACGAAACGGCACTGCTCCCTACTGCAGCCGAAGTGTCAGGCTGCCAAATAAGGAGAAACCCAGCAGAACCGGAAGGCGGCGCTTTCTTCTGATCTCTGAGTTGCTCGTTAGGAAATAATTACAGTGTATTTTGAGTTATAATGGTGCAACGCTAATCTAGAGGCATCAAAGATTACACCTGTTTAATATAAAGTGATTTAATATCGAGTCATAGGCACTTTAATACTTAACACTTGTCCCAATTCAAATAAACAATAAATAAATAAATAAATGTTTAATGTATTGATCCATACATGGACAGTGATTCATACACTTTCATAAATTACCAGTAAAGGTTTGACTTTATTATTACTTCTTTAAAATTTTATTATGGATCAGCTACACAGAGTCTAAAACACAGAGTTTAAAATTTCTGAGTCAATTCATGTAGGTGATTTCTGCATGTCTGGTGGCTTTGATAGGTTTTGAAAAACGCTGAGCTACATTCAGAATGCAGGTTTACAGACTGCTTTTAGTTTACAGACTAAAAGTAGCTTCCAGAACCTGCATGTGGCTTTCCCCATTTAGCATCTGTTCATGAAACAAGAATGGTTCTTTTTCTAGTGTAAGTAAAACACTGACTCTTGGGTCTCATTAAGTTTCTTCATCATTTTAAATATTCTAACCCACATTTGTGTATGTGAAACCTCCCGTTATGAGGGTTGTGTGTGAGCACACTTGCCTGTCCAGTCCATCCTTGCTTGAGATGCACCAGATTTCCTGTGGGAACCACGAAATTCCAGGTCTGGTGAATCAGGCACCTCCTGTTTCGGAAAACTTTTTAATATTTTTTTTCTGGGAAGTTAAACAGAAGCTGGAGGTGCTGAGGGGAACTGAGGTGGAGGAGAAGGAAGGAGAGAATCTTAAAAAAGGAGAGAGGAAACAGGCATGTGTTTGTGGGACATTTTTATTTTATGCATAAGTGAACCAGCTTGCTTTCTGAAAGTCCGCCCCACCCAGCAGACCATCAAAGCCCACGACTGTCACCAAGAACCCCCCCCCCCCCCCCCCCCCCCCCCCCCCCCCCCCCC
>SSNR01000069.1:562543-626885 GCA_006937965.1 Callopanchax toddi | reverse complement strand
CCCCCCCCCCCCCCCCCCATCCCATCAGCCAGCTAGCACCAGCTCTTAAGTTACCATGGCAAAGCCACGCCACTGCTGATCTGTAAACAGAACCATGTGTGTCTGCTTTAGGCTGACAACTGCCTTTCCTCCCTCTCTGTCTCCTGCTCGTCACCCCACCCAGCACAGGGAAATTGCTTGTAATTGGCTGTGGATGGATTGTGGGTGGCAGGAGGGGCGTGCTATGTGTCTGCCCTAACAACGTCTGAAGGCGTGTGGCTGGCTGGGCATCGTCTCAGCGGGGTATTGGGTGTCCGTCCCAGGCAGGCAGACAGACCTCGGGCTGCCCGGACGCTCTCAATGGAGCCCTTTATTATTATTGTAATATGAAATAGATGTTGGGAGCAGAACGCTTAAGTATAAAATCAGCAGATAGAATAATTTAAATCCCCCTGATCTCATTTTCCATAAAGGGGTTTGGAATTTCTCAGTCTTCTGACTGTTTAAAGTATAAAGCGGTTCTGTAGTCTGTATGATACAGGACAGATTTCTGACTGAGCTTGCCAAGGAGAAACCGAGACCCACAGCAATCACTCACAAAATATCTTAATGAGCTAATAAAAGATGCAACAGTAGGACTTTTATATGAAGACTTGACCTTTTTCCTGCTCCCTGGGTTTGCCCAAGCTACATGGATTCCCTAACTCTACGTATATCTGCTGGTTTTTGACTGCAGAGAGATTTTCTGCACAGGACTGGTTGAGAGAGACCAGGAGCTGAAGTTGGCTAGGTGTTTTTTATCTCTTCGTTGCCCTTGGTCTCCATCCTGCTTCAGTTTCTTACTGTCGTTTTATTCGTCTGCTCTTTGTATCTTTTCTGCCTTTTACGTAATAATTTCTTAACCAGGTATATATGTTCTTTATCCCCTGACTGGACTGGATCATTGTACTAGAAACTGTTTTTTTAGTTTTCTAAACCGTGAATCTTTTTGTTCTGTCAAATGTTTATCTGTACAGTCTTCAGGTGTGTGTGTGTGTGTGTGTGTGTGTGTGTGTGTGTGAGTTTTAGCCGTCTCTTCAACCTCGGAGGTGTCATTTTACACCTCTTTTATTTGTCTTATCCTTTTTTTAGCCACACCTGCCTCTTTTCAGTAATAGTTACAGATGAGGATAATTAACCAATCACAGCACAGATCAGGGCCCATCACAGATGATTGATGAAAGTGGCGGTCCGTTCATGGCGTGTGTTCACACTGTATTGAATGTGGAACTCAATTTTGTGAGTCTGCTATGGTATCATGCATCTTACAGTTTGAACTGCTGTAATCCTTGTAGGAAATATGAATTTGGAAGTCAATCAACCTGAGGTTATGGTTATGGTGTTTGCCTAAAGTTTGCTTCTTGATGAGACGGATTAACAGTTTTCAGTAAAGAGGGAACTTCTCTGGTCTGTTGTTTAAAGAACGCTCTGAACCAGAAGGTAAAGCTCTAAATTTACTGGTCCATCTATGTTCTGAGCTTAAACTATGGTCCAAAGGCTTGCATCATATTCAGACGAATGAGATCGCAAATATAAACGACTAAAAAGGTCATCTTCCATAGGGTAGCCTAGCTCAGCCTTAGAGATAAGGTGAGTAATGCTTCCAAATACAAAAAAGCCAAGCTTCTGTTTTATGATTTGAACACTTGCACTTTTCCCTTTTTTACATGTGTTAAAACACACTGACAGTTAATTGGTTTGTGTGTGTGTGTTTCTTTACAGCCACGACTCAGGGAGCTGATAAATACCTTTGCCTGCTCTGTAAGGTTTTAATAAACACAGCTGGAGTGGTAAAAACCTAAAATTGGAGCTAATAGGGCAGAGGAGAGGCAGTGTTGAGTTTCATCACTAAAACCACCCTGACTACAACGACAACTTCCTGACCTCTGAACCCCACAGCACACCCACATCCACACAAGTGTAGATCATTCACTGAAGCCGAGCTGCAGAGGCTACTGTCGTGTCGACATGACATCCCACACAGGCAGGATGAGTAAATGACAGCAGCTGTGTGTGTGTATGTGCACAGATTTGTGAATGTGTGCATGTTTAAGGCTGTTAATTGCAGGTGAAATTTGACCCCCTTAGACTGAGCAGCAGCGCCGTAAACAGGAGTTTACCCCCCTCTGACTCAGAGCAATAAAACCCAACCAGTCCCTCAGGAACCACTACATGCATACAGCACACGAATACAGACTTCGGGCTATTTTCACCTTTACAACACTGTGCAGAAGTCTTGAATCATTCAAAGATCTTCTGAAAGCCTGGAGAACTATTGATCAAAACTATTTTCAAAGATGCAAAAAAAACAAAAAACAAAACAAAACAAAAAACAAACAAACAGGGATTTAAAATGTTGCTGTAAGTTTTTTGCTCATTTTAAGTTATGTGGTGCTCATTATCTTGTCTATTATGGCTTTTTTTTTTTTTGCACATACCTCCTAAAAAGTGCCTAAAACACACTAATCTAGAGTTTTTCTTGGAACAACTCAAAATAAACAACAAAACAGACAATTAACTTGACTTGAATTTCAATAATAAAGTGTTCATTTATTATGAGCACTTTTCTTATTTTATTTCTTTTTCTTTACCTAGCTTTTAAAATCTAATCTAATCTAATTTCTTAAGGATTGATTCACTTTTTAAGCTCTTTGTTTGTCACATAGATGGATTCCTGTCTCAGTTTAACTTTATTGCAAAAATCCAGTTGTGAAATGTTTCTTTAACTTTTCCATCTTTCATGTCTTTAACTTGTCATTAACTTCCACAAACACAAATAAAATTTTGTCATTTATCATCAAAATAGAAGAAAAAAAGCACATAAGCAGATTAGAGTTGGAGAAACACTCAGGGAGGCGCTGTAGGAGGCACGATATGATGACAGCAATAATGAATTGAGTGACAGACTTAAAATAGATCTCTGGGGAGGCTCTCTTGCCCCATCTAAGTCCACATCATAAATTACAGAACATGGGGCAAGTATTTACTGTGGCATTGTACCAGACGGACAGATCCAGTCATAAACCGCAAAACGTTTTTTACAATGCAGATGATTTAGCTGAAAGATAAATGCAGGATGAGTTCATGAAACCTCCTGCTGATCCAACAATAGAAGAGCAGATAACAGAAAGATCCATGAGAGAGGATTTGTCTGAGATTCTCCATTTATGAGCAGATTGTTAGGGATGCATGTCTGGTTTTCACTATGTTTTACCTTATTTTTTGAAAGTTTGTTGCTTTAGAGGACGGTGATTGGTTGATCTTTATTTTAAATTAGTCTTTGTTACTTTTAAAATTGTTCTCAGTATTTTCTTATTTATTCATAAGAATCAGTGTGAGAAATTACAGTATAAGATTTGGTCCTAAAATGTTTAAAATGTATATCCATTTATGGATTCAGTTTTTGTTTTGATTATTTTACATTTATGAGTTCTGTAGTATTATTGTAATTAATGTCAGAGACTGAAATATATCTGCATGGGATGATGCACTGATTTAAACTGTAAATAAAACAAAAAGAGTAGTCAAGTGAATGTTTTGTATCGTGTTTTACATTAATTCAATTTAGAAGATCACAACTTTTTGATTTATATGAAATAAAGAAAAGCTTTCAATCTTATAAATTTATTAAGAAAAATTTTTTTTTTATCTTTTATTTTGTTCTTTTTTAACTAGAAAATGCTGTCATTTTAATATGTTGAAGTTACTGTCCAGAGACTAACCATCTATTTACTAGAAAAAACTGACTTCATACTGGAGATCTTTAGAATATGAAACTCTGCAACTTTTAGCAAAAAGAACCAGATCTTTAAATGTGATGCTTTATCAATTCTGCCTGTTTAAAGTTTGTTTTAACAGCCTTTAAGTATTTTGGTCTTGTTATTATTATCAATTATTCTTCATAATTTATTTCTCAATTTAACAAGCCATTTAAATTAGTGTGTGTTTATGTGGCTCAACAGATGTTCATGATCTCTGATTAGACATGTAAGAAGTTTGATTTATGACTTTAAAACCATTGCTTTACTGTATTCTCTTTAGTTAAGGAATTGCTTTGAGAAAATCTCATTTTATGTTTTGGCATGGATCATTTTGAACCATGCTGAGCCACAAAAATGTATATTTTTTTCTGGTTTTTAGTTGTTGTTGTTGTTGGTTTTTTTTTTTTTTTTAGAACAAATTTGTACAGCTGGATTATTGGGCAGGCTCTGGTTTAAAGGTTGACTTTGTTGAAAGTAAAAGGAAATTTAAAAATGTCTTTAGGTAAATTTAACTTGTTGGACATACATTAGTTAGCAGCATTAAGATTACTTCTATGTTTTCATAGCCTAATAATTAGGAATATGTATAAAATAAAACCTCACTCCGCTGAGCTGGAGTAGTATTTTCTGATCTGTGTGTTGCAGCAGCTGGTGATCTCTTTCAGGCCGACGGGTCTAAACTCTCCCCTGCTGGGTTGAGGATGAAAGCAGATGCTCTGCTCCCTTTTTCTCCCACTCTGTTTTTCCTCTCCTTTACTGCTTTCATGTAACCAAAACCCTTAGCTTTCACATGGAGCCGCTGGAGAATTTTTACCCTGAAGTCCTGCAGAAAGTATGGATATATAGACAGATTGAGTGATAAAAACTGAATGCAATATGTGAGTTAAAAGAGGCATCTTTCAGTTTTCTAAATTTAAAATACCAACACGAAGGTTGAAGAGTGAATCTTCATCGTGACCTGTGAGTTAGTTTTAGTTTTAGAACTAGTGTTAGCTTTGGTTTTGTAGCTGGGTTGATGTCTCCCACTTATGCAAGTTGGAAATGTACCTCCCACCTGGAAAGATGGCGGAGAGCAGGAGGACAGTGTTTGTCAGAGAAGGAAATAACGGATGGACTGACGTCTCCAGAGGGGGTATCTGTAACCGGCCAAGATAAGAGGGCAGAATCAGAGATGAATCTAATCATATGAAAACATCTCCAATTTCAACCAAATCCGTGTATGGTTCATTCTTTGGTTTTTCCGTTTCAAAATAAAATCAGAAAAAAACAAATAATCATTTGTGATTTTCTTGGTTTAATGTTGTTTGAATTTGATGGAGTGTGGAGTATCAGGACATTTTTTTCATTTTGAAATTATTCCACATTTTGTTTTGACCCTGTGCACAGCAAGTAATTATATTCATCCAAAATATCTAGATATCTTATTTTAGTTGCTGCCATTCATATTTTGGAACAGTTGGAAGGAAATGATTCTGTTCTGGGGGATTTAAAAGTCCTCTGTATTGCAGTGTACTAAACATACTTTTATTCAGCTGGAAAGTCATTCCTAATTACTTATGCAGTTCATTTTTTCTTCTAAATATTTATTGACCAACATATGGTTTTCATTTGAGACTTTGATGCTCGTGCAGACAAAATATTTGAACCAAAAGTCTAAGCCCTAAAACCCTCTAAGACAGAATAAGGGTTAAAAAGTAAAGTTGCCAGCAAAAGAGAAGACGTAACTGTGCTTAACTAGACAGTGTTCATTGGGAAGAACAGTCTTGGAAGCTGTCATTGGAATTGTAAATGAGATTTTGTTTTTGAAGGTTTTTGAACCATTTGCCAACATGAACAAACTTTAACAAACACACACACAAAGCAAAGGCTGTTGATGCTCCAACCAGTATAAAGTCTTTAGCAGACACCATTGTTGACTGCAGTAACAATATCGTGTCTATGGATGCAGTTCTGAAAGTCTGACTGAAACAACTGTATTTTGGCCACAAACACAGCTTATATTTCTCAGGATTGTGGTCGTCCAAATCCAGATCTGTGATTGGGTAAACTGAACTTGCGTTGCCTAATATGATTCCTTCACTTGCCAACTCATTTTATGTGTTCTTAGTGACGCGATCAAATTTTTCTGGAAGATATTTGAACTGCACTTATCAGATAAAGTAGCTTGAGAAACTGAGACACTTCCCTATTGTAAGACACAACTATGATTTACACGTTGATGCAATAATCCCCCCTTGGCATGTTTTTTCAAATACATGCTGGGTGTGTTTGGATCCTGCCATATAAAAAGAGCTGAATCTCCTGCTGTGATTTCTTTTAGGGAGTATCAGTGGGATTCAGGGAGTGAGGTGAAGCCTTCACTGGTCCAGCAGACAGAGCTAATGGAGCTGAGGGATGTTTAGAGGGTTGGGGGCAGAGGGGTCATCTTGTTTTAATTGTCTGAGGAGTCTGGCCGACTCTTTGCGACTGGAATGTTTGTGACCTCCTCTTCTGCTCCTTCGCACTCCCTCACTCAATGTGTCTCTCTCGGTGTCAGACGGTCGAGCAGTTCGTGGGAAGATTCTTGGTCCAGATTGTCGAAATTAAGCCAAATATCACAAGAACTTAGTCACACTATCAGCTCTCTCACTGTTCCCTGCCTGTTTTCTTCTCTTGATTACATTTTTGTCCATCTGGCTGACCCTTTTGACTCTGTTTTCTGTGTACATGCAGCATGTGTTGCCATGCACATGAATCTGTAAATCTAAATGTTTTAGGCATATTTACACTTAGAAGGTACCACTGGTATCAGTTACTCCTTTAAAAATAGATCTCCTCTCTGTTAAGAGCATATTTGTTACCCATTAAAAACAATCCTTGGTTTCAGCGACCGTGAGGCCTGTGCAGCATAAATTTCATCATCTTTATCCGTTCACATGGGACCTCCAGGTCCTTTGCTGCAAACCACATTCTGCCTAGAATTTAATGGTTCAAATAGTGGCAACAAAGACAAAAATTGCAAAGAAAATACAAATAGAACAATAAAGAACGAGAACATGTTTTACAGATTATCTCTCAGGGTCTAAAAGGACTTCCAATATTAATTAAATTCCTCAAAAGACAAAATACACTTTTTTTCTGAATAAATAGTTGAAAAATCATTTCATTATTGCCACCTGTTGGACTGGAGTGGATTTATATAAAAAGATTTTCCAAATCTGACTAATCTGAACCCCAACATTTTAAAACAGGAATCAAATCTGGGAAAACTTTGAAATATTCCACTACCGCCCTTTGTTTGTTCTTAGAATATGCTGCTGCAAGAATTTGCTTTGGCTGTTAAATCTTCCCTCAATCGATGTGTAACATCACTAAAACCAAAATGATGAATTGAATCTCATCAGAATACACAGGAAACTGAGATCATTTAAAGTGTGTTAGATACTCTGCAAAAAGTAATTTATTTACCTGATGTGAATGAACGCCAGGACATTTCGTTTTCACAAGAAATTCGAGTTCAGAACTCCTGAGAAGTCCTTATTTTACCCACCTCCTGCAGCAGCCTGCAGGCCTGAGTGAGGCCTTTAAACAAGATCACTTCTGTTGCCGACACACTTAGATGACAGTGGGGTTAAGATTTAAGATGATTTGAGGTTAAAAAAGAAGGACGTGTGGAGAAGATCAACGCTCCTCTGTGTTCTGGTCCTCAGCATTTTACAATAAACTAGATAGAGATCCAACCGCTGTTGACTTAATGACTTTAAGTTTCATCTGAGAAAACTCTTTCCAACAAGGCTGAATTATTCTGTCACTCAAGATTGAAGATTTTCTGCAGTTCTCCTAGTGAACATTAGGTGTCACTACTGTCAAAATGCCACTACAGAGCAGAAATGGCCTAAGAAGAAGAGTTGTGTAAAATATTTTCTCCATACAATGAATCTGTAAAGTCTTAGTTAATCTCTTACTGTTACTTTTTAAAGCATTTTTTGAAGTTTATTCCACATCTGCAGTGATTCTTGGCTTTTGTTCATGAGTCTACTGTAGATTTGTGTAGAAAGAAACCACTTTGCAAACTTGCAACTCCTGCAGCACACTTTAGGTTACAAAGGTTGGCATTTACACGACCATCCTCTACAGGCCTGCATGACAGGTGCTGTGGTTAAAGTTTTGCTCTTAGTTTATTTTAGTTGGACACTTTCAAACATTTTTGAATGATGCTTTTAGTACGTGGCCTTATTTTTGTTTGATTTGTTATGGATCTTTTCTGATCCTTGCAGACATGTCATAAAAGAAAACATTTTTCCTACAATAAACTTAACATTTCAACAGAAAACCATGAACTCGTGAATACTTGTGTTTGTAGGTTCCTTGGTGCACACACTAAGTCATCGTATAATAACCTGACTGTGTTCTTTGTCTGATCCAAACACAGCTCCAGGTCCGGCGGTGAGAGTTGACTTTAGATTCAGGCCCGCTGAGAGCTGTCTGTAGTCTATTGAGCGTGGCAGAGACAGCATCCCACCAGTCCACTTCAAACAACTCCAGTGGCTTAAAGAGAATGGAAACATTTGTTGGGTCACAGCACTGAAAGCTTGTCTTCTCTCTTTTCACGTGGCCAAATGACTTCCTCATGTCATCTGTTTTTTATTAGACTTTCAGGAGATCCACATTCACACAAGCTTAAAATATTAAACCTGGTTATCGTCGCACAAACTATGAACAATGCTCACAGATGCTTCACAATACTGGGGTAGTTTATAGGTAATAAACAGTATGTATGTCTATATCACACACGGAGACACGCGTGCATAATTCATATAAACAGCCACAGATTTTACATAAAGCAACATGCGTGTGTCCGGTTAAACACATCCAGTGAAGTTTGACACCGGTGTGTAATTGGTGAAGAAATGCTGTGCCGAGGTGTTGGTGTGATGGATGAGGAGAGAACTGACGCGGCATTCAGAGCCTCTCTCCCTGCACCACAATGAGGCATTCACTCACCGCTGCTCGTATTCGGCTTTATCCTTATTTAAACAGCCTCGATGGAGAGCTGAGTATTTGCTTTAAGAAGGTGGGACTTTCTGAGGGAGTGCTCGCAATATCTTTTTTAATTAAGAATCCCCAGTATCGTGAGAGTGTGTGTGTTTGTGTGTAACCTGAGGGGAAGCCCTGTCTGTGACCTGTGATAGTGGTGGTTTGTTTTCATTCTAAACCAGCCCCAGAGTTACTGGTTTTGCACCCTATCTGACCCCAGTTTAACCTGGTCATCACCTCTCTCTAACCTTCTGCTAATTGCTAGGACTGGGATTGGGTGGGATCCATTTTCAATACATTTAAACCTTCCTCAGGTGCCATATTCTTTTTTTCCCCATTTGATCATTTCCCAAAACAGTTAACAAAACATGAAAAAACTTGGTTAAAGAACAAGGTTCTGCAGATCTGAACCCCTTCTTGGCTCTGATGGCCTCGGAATGGTCTTGTAATTTATGAGAGGTTGCATTTGTAAGCTAATTTATGCAATGTGACATTTTTGTTTTTTGATAGAACAAGTTTTACAGATTTCATACAAGAGGTACTCAAGTTGCTGCTTGGTACTCACTCCATAGTACATACTACTAGCTGCCGCTCCCCCAGCTTCACTCACCCAGATCCCGTCTGTAACCATCAGTCTCTTGTTAGTGAAGGGATCAGTCCAGAGGCAGTAGGGGAAATACCTACTGACCAGAGGTACTCAAATGCACCATTTAAAGGGCCACCTCAACACGTGGATGTATCTGTGGTCCTGGGGCAGGTAGAGGGAGTCGCTAACTCCCACTGCTTTACAAGCGAACCATCGGAACGCAATCGGTGAAAGTGAAACTTGAAGGTACTTGAGGCAGCATTTGTAAAAAAAATAAAGTAAAAAAAAAAATCATACATGTTCAGTTGTTTTAAGTTAATGGGTGATGAAGCGTTTTAAACTAAACAGAATGAGACCACCCATGTATTGTTCCCTTATCTTGAACAGGCTGTGAGCTGTAAAATGCTCTGCAATTTGGGCCCGAAATTCCCGCGCTGTCCCACGGATAAGATGTTCTCGAAAGCTTTAAAACTAGAAAGAAACGTATATGCAGTAGATGGCAGTATTGCACCGTTGTGTTACGTACCAATGGCCGACTTACTTTGTCTCAACAATGTTGTTTTTCTCATAATACTGGCAGTAATTGGGCAGCGGTCTTGGAGCTGATAACCGCTCTGATTACTTACAGGGTTTCACAGAGCTATGGGTGCTGTGTAGATGAGCGCACAGCGATGTGTAGATGTGACCATGTGTCGGGACTCAGCTGATCCCCTCCCCGACTGGATTCTCTCCTCTCAGTCTGCTTACAATGTGGCAGAGTCTGCGCTCAGTGTGTTCGCTGTATGGTCTGGTGTTAGGAGTGCAGCCTTTTGGGGAGGACAACCAGTGAGAACCCCCGACTGACTCTTCAGCTTCCACTCCGCCTTCACACGGCGTTCAGTAGCAGGTGTTGTCCATGTGAACACTGTATGTATACTGGTTTGGGTAGTGGGAACGTTGGACTCTGATGTCAGCAGCTCGGGGTATTGATAGCTTTGTGTTTTTAGGACATCCCCGCTGGTGGACGCTCTGCTGTCTCATTCTGCGCGAGTTGTGTGTGTGACCAGGGCTACACAATGGAACTCAGACCGGTGGAAAAGTGACACTGGAACATCTCAGTGTGTGGCGCGGTGCATTGTTTTACCATATTTCATTTTGTGTTATTAAAATGTATTTTTATTTATGGAATCATGTCTCCGCTTACCTTTGGTTGACCCCGAATAAGACGAACTGAATGCACATCAGTGAGAAGTTTCTGCACGCTCCCATGCAGGGCTGCAGTTTCTAGCAGCACCAGGCGCGTCGCTCGTAAGTTTCGTTTCGTAAAGCTGCCTCATGTTCCTTTAAAGCAAGCAGCTCAGCTCAGGCTGCAGCTTGGCAGTGTTTAATGATGAGCTGTACAATGTCAACTTGGGATGTCATTACAGCTTGAGGTCATGAGTACCTCTGCTATAGACTGTAGATGTAACACTGGTACGCAAAGGAGCGTAGTGGCAAAAGGAACTGGTACTTATGCATTATTTTTGGCTCTCATATGCACCTGGCACATTTCTTATGTGCACCCCTGGCTATAGCCTTACAGTTATACTTATTGTAATGCATAGGACTAAACTGAATAAGATTTTAAGTGGAAAAGGACACATATGACTTCATGACCTACAATTGCATTGTTAAACATCTTATATTGATCAAATTAAGGAAAATCTGAAAGTACAAATTAAAAAGTTCAGACCATCTAGACTACTTTGTCTAATCCTGGAACCTGAAGGCCACTGTCTTGCTTGCTTTAGATGTTTCTCAGATCCAGCGCACCTGATTTGAATAAATGGATGATTCACAAACTTGTGTAGAGTTTGATGACATGATGAACAGCTTATTCAACCATTAAAGGTGATATAGGTCATTTTCAAACAAGATAGGTTTGCTGTTTTACACAAACACGTCTCAGAGCTCTCACCCCTCCCGTTGGGTATAATCCCTATGCTGTGCCTCTTCTGTACATGGGACCGCGCATTGCCACAGTAAACAAGAGAGTGCAAAACATCAGTCGTTGAAACGCTATGCCAATGTTTACCCTGGTTTTTCCTCTTCCTACGTCCGAACGTGTTCTGTTTTCTGCTTGCTGAAAATGTGTTTTTCTTTTTGGGACTCTGGTATTTTTTCCTAAAATTGAAGCGCTAGCAGCCAGCCATCTCTGTCCTTCTCTCACTTCCGGGATGTTCTGCTGAAAATTGCTCCAGCACACATGAATAGAGGATCCAAGCAGTCTGGAAGTTCAGCACTTCGGCGAGACAGAGAGCCAAAGGTTGTCCTCATGTTTTAGGTCCTTTCTGATGGTGTAGTTTTCTGATGTAATAATTTTCCATTTCTACTTTGATAAGCATCTGCAAAAATCTCAGTTCTTCCACCAAATGCTTTAATGGAAATGCTTTTCCCAATAAGTAACTTTGGACATTTGCAGAAAACCTCAATGGCCCTGGTTGCTCAACAAAGTTTCTAAAATTGTGTTGCAGTTTAACAACCTTGTAAGTAGGGCCACAACAATTAGAATAGAATAGAAATAACATTTATTGTCCCTCAGTGGGGATTGAAGGACAAAACAATCATCACCTAGGTTAAAGTTTTCTACTCTACAAGTCGTCAACAGCCCCTGGACAACATAAAATGTCTTCTGGTGATTTCTCTTTGTTCTTGTTTTTTTGTCTCTTTTTCTGGTGTCCTGTACAAAGTTCCTTTCTTCTTCTTGGTTTTTTCCTTTCTTTTTACATCCCACTTTCTTCTCCCCAGATCTTAGTCAGCATCCTGTCACACATTTCCACTGGCCAGAAAACTGACTCATGCACACAAGCCTTCACATGCATGCACCTAATCAAGCTGGATGGCTCCACATTTGTCCTGACATTTTCTATAAAAAGAGTTGCCCACCGAACACTGCAGTCCTCTCATTATGTCATTACAGACCCACAGGAGGCAGGCGGCTCTCTGGCTTCTGCCTCGCTGTTTTCAGCTATTTTTCTACATTTTTGCATGACTCGTTGGAACAAAGGAAGAAACGGAGGAAAAGCTGGAGACCGAAAGAAGAAAAAGGTGTGGGTGGTGCCTCAGAGTGAGAGGTGGGAATGCGTTGTGGCGAAGGGGAATCCCTAGCACTTCTCTGTGTTGCAGAGGCTCCACGGCTCCAGGGGCCTGGCCAGCTCAAGTGTTTGTTTATGCCTGTGGGCCAGAGGGGAGAGACGGTGGCCATGTTCAGCAGCTACATGAAAGAACCCAAGCGTTCTAATGAGATGTAATTACCATGTGCATATGTTACATGATTGCGAGGGAGAGAGGAAGAAAAAGGGAATGAATAAGCACATTTCACCCTGCCTGCTTTTACTTGTCGTCTTCAGACATCCTTTGTGATTTCGCAGCACAGTAGCTTCGTTCCTCGCCCTCCAAACCAGCGCGACCTCAAAGTATAGACTTAGCAGATTGGAGACTGTCACGGTCTGTCATGCTTGTTTTATTCCTTAAGCTTTTGAGCTACAGCTTGGTGTGACATGCATTTAGATGGGATACTTGTAAAAGCAATATGGTGAGGCTAATTCAAAAATACAAAATAAACAACATATTGTAAAGTTCAATTGTTAGAAATGCTAAGAAAGAAATATATTTAGCTCCAACAAGCTTTTTTGGTATTTGATGTAAAAATTTTCGACTCAAATCAGTATTTTTCATACCTGAAAGGTATACAATGTCCAACTACCTTTAGTTTTGTTTATGAGGTACATTCTTGCAGATTAAGTTGTAATAAACTCTTACAATGTCACTACATTTACTTTGACTCTGAATTTAATCTCAGTTGGCGTTCTTGACCTCATGAATGGTGCTGTTCTTCTAAATTGACTTTTAAATTCCTGACAAGAGGCATGCTTTGATGTTTTAGTTTAGATTTTTTCAACTTGTCTCAAAATATTTGAATAAAATGCAAAGTAAATAGGTTGAATCGCTTGTGTTTGAAATATTTATAAAGCCTTTATGGTGACTTATATTTCTATTTTGTTGCATAGTAATAGTTTTTCCTGTCAATCTTATGATCAGATTGACTGTGATGATTGCAATGATTTTAAACATTTTTAGAAATGTAGAAGTCTCTATTTGCATGTGTAGTAAACATAATCACTTTTATTTTAAAGGTTGCAACCTTTTCCCTGAACACCCTGTGTTAACACTGTGATTTTAGGAAATGTATAAAAGAATTAAAGAATTGTCTCCATGGTGGTGCAGTAGGTAGAACTTGCAGCAGAAGGTTGCAGGTTTGATTCCTTTCTGTGAGGAGTTACCATGTCCTCCCAGTGCACGTGTGGGTTTCCTCCAGCTAGTTTCTTCCCATGGACTAAAAACATGCATGTTAATTCACGACTCTAAATCATCCCTAGGTGTGAGTGAATGGTTGTATGTCTCTTCATGTGTGAGTTGCAGTGGATCTGAGAAAGACATAAACATTCTTTGTTGTGGCTGTGAATTTTTGGTTTTACTTATTTTGAGAATAACATCATTAAACTGTTCACTGGCCAAAAGTGTAGAGAAGGTCACGCGTTTTGGTTTTCATAGTTTTCTGCTTCAGTGACCTTTCTGTCAGATGTTTACTGCAGTATAATCACAAGTATTTTACAAGTTCCAACGGCTTTCATTAACAATTTAAGTTTTTGCAAAGTGTTACATTGTTGGTCCTTATTTTTCAAGACCTCTGTAACTCACTATGGGATGATGTGAGTCTATTTCTGGTCCAAATCCTGATTGCAGCCTATTCTTGCATAATCAAAGTTTTTAAGAATTTGTGAGATTTTTCTTTGTCCACTTGCTTCTTGTGGATTGAGAATTCCCAATGGGATTAAGGTCTGAGCCTAGGCAGTTTCCTGGATCTGTACCCCAAATTTAGATGTTTTGTTCTTGGAGGCACTTAGTTCTGACTTTAGCCTCATGGCTTGGTGCTCCATGATGCTGGAAAAGACATTGCTCATCACCAAACTGTTCTTCGATGGTTAGGAGGGGTTCCTCTGGGAGGAAGTTTTGATCCCATTCTTTATTCATGGCTGTTCAGAGGCTAAACTGTGAGTGAGTCCACTCCTTTGGCTGAGAAGCAACTCCACAAATGGTCTCAGGATGCTTTACTATTGGCAGGACACAGGACTTATGGGAGTGCTCATCTTTGCTTCTCTAGAGAATCAATTTTTTTAGATACTGAACCAATCCATCAGTCCTCAGCTGTCCAATCCCTGGACCTCTAGCAGGAGATCAGTCTTTCCTTGAAGGTTTTCCTAGAGAGAAGTGGCTCCTTTGCTCCCCTTATTGACACCAGGCCAGTCCCAAGCTCTGCTGTGGTGGAGCCCTGATCCTGCAGCTGAATCAGCTTTAGGAGTCGATCCTTGTGCTGCTGGACTTGGGGACAACTTAAAGCCTTCATCACAAATTCAGTGAAAATGTAATTTTTTTTTGTTTGTTGCAGGATCAAAGACTAAATTTGTAATTCATTGTAATTCATCTGATCACTTTTGATAAAATTCAGATTTTTATACAAACTGAAGCAGCAAACTTAGTGAAAATTAATACTTGTTTCATTGTCAAAGCTTTAGCCATGGCTGTTTATTTGTTAACCATCTGATGAGAATGTATCTTTAAATCTGTGGTGCTACTCTAAAATAAAAAAACTGAGGTAAAATGTTTTGGATTTCAACTAAAAAGCAAGTCTCTTTAAGTTCTGTTTGACTACCTCTGTTTGTAAGAAGTGTCCTCCAGCTGTTATCACAACTGTGTGAAATGGAAGGTAAATGCTAAATAAACAAAACTGTAGAGAAATGAGTTGAGTGCTGCATCAGCCTGTGATTCAGAAAGTGTTAGGCATCGTACAGAATGCATAGATTAAGAAACTCTTAGTTTATTAGGTCCGTCTGTCATTCTCCACCTTGGACTTTCTGACATTGTAAAGTTTGTTTGTTCTTAAATGCAATGCAGCTGGTTTCCTTTTTGTTAAAATTCCCAAAAATACAACATAGATGCACAAAACCCCCAAAACAAATAAAGACATTAGTTTTGTTTACAGTAGCTGGGTTTTAATTTTTCCAAACTTCTTTACATTTATTAAAGTGCCTGTGACTCCATATTTAAATCACTTTATATTAAACAGGTGTAATCTTTGATGCCTCTAGATCAGCGTTGCACCATTATAACTCAAAATACGCTGTAATTATTTCCTAACGAGCAACTCAGAGATCAGAAGAAAGCACCGCCTTCCGGTTCTGCTGGGTTTCTCCTTATTTGGCAGCCTGACACTTCTGCTGCAGCAGGGGGCAGTGTTGTCGCGTGAAAGAGAAACGAAACTGAAACTAAACACTACACGGTCTATGGGCAATGGCGGCGGCACTACCTCGCTCCAGTTGTCGTGAACGTGCATGTGGGAGGAGAATTTACCATATAAGCAAGTCCGGATCACTATGACCTCATAGCGGGCTGGAGTGAAAAAAACTGTTTGAAACCTGGGTCTGAAATCTTGAAGAGCTTCTCACTGGCTGGACTAGGAGACAGATTGACGCAGTTTTTTGCTCTTTCTGGCAGGTTTAAGGTGAGAACTCAACGTTGCAACATGATAGATAAGTCAGAAAACATGGAAACCGATGTCATGGGCACTTTAATACAAGTTTACTTTACAATAAGTGGAAGTGATTTTAGTGAAGTTATAGATTTGAACTGAGTCTTATCTTTATGGCAACTTGTAAACACTAAACTCAATACTTCAGAGGTCCAGGAACAGGTTAATATCTGGTAGGTACATCTATGTTTTTTATAGATTTCTGTAAGTAAGATGCAGGTTGTGACAGCAGTAAGAATCTAGCATGTTAGCAGAGGCTGCTGTCTTGTCAGAACGTCCTGCGTGGGCAGACAGTGATGAGTTCTCTAATGGTCTGGAACTGAAAATATGACTGTTTTTATTTACAGGCCATTTAGATATTTCCACTGGCGTTTACACTCTGTAACCAGAGAAAACACATTGCTGCACAGCTAACACCAGCCTGCATGGGCTGCACACCTCTGCCATTGAGAGCTCTCTCTGTATGCTTCATCAGCTCCGTGAGCACGTGAACGCTCACTGCCTCAAAATAACACACGCCCCTAATTACTGCTGCAAACACAGGTGTGGAAAGCGAGGCCTCCCTCCCTCCGAAAGACCAGAGTCGCCATCCAGCACACAGCACCCTGTGTGTTCCCGTTGGAGGGCGCAGGAACACACACACAAACAGGAGGCGTGTGTGAGTCTGTGAGTGTGTGTTGGAGAGAAAAAAAAGAGTTTGTGTTTGTACATGAGCGAGTCCAGACCACACCCTTTGAAGTCAGCTGCAGAGTGTGTCGGGGTTTGGCAGCGGACACACAGCCCCTCCGTTTGCTGGCTGGAAACCTTATACCCCACATCAGTCAGACCTGCCACTCATACATTATTCATAACCCAGAAACACACACCTAAACACACACTTCCTCTTTTTTAGACTGTAAAAGAGGTCAAATAAAATGAGTGGTTCTGCTGTTGGGGGTCTGTCTCTGCCTAAACTCAGAGACAAAGGTGGAGTTGTGTTTTTCTTGTGTGTTTATTACAGACATGAAGCATGTACAAATATTATTAAATCTTAGAAATATAGTTTTCACAAATCTTTGATTTCCGGATCCTGCATTGCCTAAAGGTTTTGAATTTTGATCAAATTATCCTGCATTAAGACTAATTTAGCATTTCTAGAGAATTTTTATAAGAATCTATAGAAAAATGCTGCAAACATTTAGGTTAATTATCATGTTTAATGTTTAAATATCCATGCCAGGTTTTACCTAAACTCTGACCTTTTTAGTTACAGATGAAATCTATCCATCCTTAGCATCACTATCTGAATTTAGACCAATAGTTTATACATTGTAGAAGATTAAGTACAAGAAAAGACGTTAAAAGTTTGTGGTCTTATCATTATGGTTATAAACAGTGTTTTTAATGTATTTTATAGTTCTACTTTGATTTTTGAGTCACAGTTTTTAAAATGTTGTATTGGTTAGAAATTCCTGCTTTTGTCTTTTTGTTAAATTGCAAATTTTCTTTGACAAATGTAGTTTAGCCCTGTCCTGGTTTCAGAATACTCAGATTAGGGACGTATACGCACATTTGTTTTCTGAGAAATGTCTTAATGAGCACCAGCTCTGTGCACATTTGGATTTAATCAAACATCGTGCAGACTTTGTACAAACGACAAGGCAGAATAACGTTCAGAGAGTTGCCTGATTTCAGACAGAATTTTTAATTAGTTACTCTCCATTTCCAGCTTTCTGATCAGAATCAAAATCAGGTTTATTGCCAACTTTTTTTTTCTTACATTGACGAGGAATTTGTTATGTCTTTGATGTTGCCTGAACCTCAATCCCATCTCGTGGGAAATGTATTTTTCCCTTAACCAATTATTATTGAGTAACATATTCACCAAGTTTAATCTACTGTATGTCAAACCAGACGTTTAACCATAACAGTTTCAAATGTTTTGTTAAAGATTTGCGACATTAAAGGTAAAACTCATCAAAATCAAGATCTGAGATTTTATGATCGTTTGTTTTAGTTTCATGTTTTTAGTCACTGTGCATTTGAGTAACTGTTGTGAAGCACTTTCTGTTTATAAAAGATGCTAAAAAGAAACTTTCAACACACTTTCTTACCTATATTAGATAAACAAATACCAACAATACAACTTTGAGCATTTAAAATATTTAAAATATAGGAAACGTAGAAAATAGAGATGAAAAGCTTTGAGTTTAATTGCTCCTGTTCATCCTTTTGACATCATGGTCAACTAATTTTACAGAATCACATTTTAGTCTTTTTATGTAATCGATGCATGAACTTAACTGAAAGAAAATACAAATTACACTTCTTGAGAACTCTTATTTTTAATATGCTATAAAAATAAATTGACAGTGAGGGTCAGTGACATCACAGGTGGTATTCCCTAGGTTAGATCATCTGGCTTGCTGACAATCTATTTAATCACATTATTTTATTTTTGCTCAAATCAGGAAACAGGTTGCTGTAATGAGATTTTTTGCAGCCGTTTTATGTTTTGTTGTTTCTTGAAATTTGATTAATTATTTTTTGGGTCTTAGGCCGCCTAAGAGGAGCTGAATCCACCCTGCTTTCCTTTTATATTTTAGTCTCAATTCCACAGACCTTATTTCCCTCCTCCCTGTTTTAAACACAGACCTCAGTGAGATGCTGTAGTTCAGACTTGCTGCTGTTTTTCAGACTTCTATCATTTTCAGCCTCAGACGTCGACAGAGACAAAGGAGAAGCAAACGAACAGGAGCCGAATAAACGAATAAAAAGTATTTTAGTCACAAAAATGAGCTTTTATAAACACATCCAGCAGTCAGAGCCCACCTCCTGAGGTCAGAGTCCACCTCCTGAGATGCTACATCTCCGTATCTCCAGAGACCGTTTCAATCAACCGCTCAACATTTTTAATGGGATCTGAACATGTGAGGTTTCAACCGTAGACGTTTAACATCTGTTTGGCCAAGCTAGACAAAACCCTGCTTATTATATTTTCAAAGCTTGTTTATATTCATATGAAGTCACTGTTGAATTATTGATTAGGGAAAAAGTGTGAGGTTGGCACGCTCGCCTGTTTGTCACGGAGGAAGGGTGTTTCCCGCTAAAGCAGCAACAGATGCCAGGTCTGCTGCTTCGTCTGTCTGCGTCTTTTCCTTCTCACTCTCTCCACGTCTTTCTCAGTTTGAGTGTCAGGCCGCTGAAGCCAAATGGAAAGTGACCCCTGGCAGCCGGGGCTGTATTAAAAACACTGGGTCGCTGTCAGAGAAACATGCTGGCAGCCTTTTAGCAGAAAGCTTTTGGCGAGTTGCTCAGACTGCATTTTGAGCTTTTTACCAAGCAGTTGTACAAGCCTTGGCAGAGTCACAGTGAGGAACGCTGAGGGTCTTGGCGAGGAGGGAAAGTTGGGGCATTTAGGAGCAAAGAACAGATTGATTTTGACAAACGAGCCTAGGCACCATTTTTTAAAAACACACCGTAAAACAAAGGGCATTGTTGATGGGGGGATTTGACTGGTTCTCATGATTTTACACTGTTACAGTAGCTATGGGGCCCCTCGTTGGGGTGGGGAATAATGTGCACGTGTGTGTGTGTGTGTGTGTGTGTGTGTGGGCCAGGGCAGGATATGAGGAAACCTTCGAGCAGCTCAATGGATATTTGTTCCTATTAACTTGGAACGTTTCATTTAAACAGAGCTGAGTTCAGGTCCAGTTCGAACTCTTGAGTCCATGTCCATACTTTTGTTTATAGATTTTTTTCAGACATTTTATTTTGTATTTAACCAAAACACATAATGTCCTTTCTTTTGAAATTGAAGTTGTCCGTTTTCTGTATGTGTGTTCGTGACGGGGTTGAAGGAGCTTGTTGTGAGACCACCAGTGGGTTTCAGGCAGAATTAGATCCTGCTGAATCCCCATCCCACCCACTCAGCTCTTTCCTCTGGGCAGGGCATGGCTCAGGCTTGCTCTGGTTAACGCACACTTACAGGAAGCCAACAAAGCATTTGTGTCCTTCCAAGCATCAACAGATGGTCTGGTGCAGACTGTAGGTTAGGTCAGATATCTCAACCAGGTTGTATCTTTACTTATGAGGAAAAGAGAAGTTATACCAAGGATTAGAACAGTTTGAGTGAAGGTTATCGGTAAAATTCTCACCAATAATGCTTCATAAAGATTGCTGTAGACTAAATAGACTGGAAATTTTTCAAATTCTCTTTGCACTTTAGCACATTTTTAACCTTTTAATTAAAAAAAAAACTAAATGCTGGTGTGTTTTGGTTTCACTTTTTAAACAATGCAGTTCTCTTTTAGAAGTACTAAACAAATCAGTCATAGTTATTTAATGTTGGGTTGGGGATTTTACCAGGTTTATTCTGAACTTGTAAATAGTATCACTTAAACAGAAGCTCTACTATTTCTTGAAGGAATGTGTATAATTTACCACCTCGCATGGTAAAGTTTTAAAATAAGATTATTTATGTTGAAATATGATGGAGTGGTTATTTTGGCATTATAATCTCATGTAGTGTTACATAATCTCATGATGTCTGGTGGTCATCGTGAATGGATTTGACTCAAAAAGGAAATCAGTTGTGGAGGTTTATCCACTGATTCATGTGTTTGAATTGTTTCAGAAGTAAAACATGGTTTTCTTTGTAAAGTAAAGCAAAGTTAGAACACCTAAAATGTTAGTTTTTGAACCTAAAAACTTGTTTTCAAGACAAAAAGTTTGGCAGCTTTTTTTAGTTTTTAATTAACTAGTAAATTAGTAATTAATTAGTAAAACATTTTACTTCCTGATGGAATAAATTTGTGTTGCGGGCATTTTGTGCAAAAACTAGAGGCAGAAAGCTGATTTTTGTACTTGTCAGAAATGTATAATTAAATGGCCTGTATTTATAGTGCGCCTTCTTCTAGAGTGTCTTTTTCACACTCTCCAAAGCGCTGTACAACACAACAGTCATTCACACATTCACACACTGGTGGGGATAAACTACTTTTTTGTAGTCTCAGCTGCCCTGGGGCACACTGACAGAGGCGGGGGTGCCATGCATCGGCGGCCGCCAAGTCCCTCTGACCACCACCAGTAGGCAAGGTGGGTGAAGTGTCTTGCCCAAGGACACAACGACAAAGCAACCCAGCCGGAGCTGGGGATCGAGCCGGCGACCCTCCTGTTGCCAGACTGGCCACTCTACCAACTGAGCTACATGTCGCCCCAAATTAAGACCTTTTGATGTATCCTGTTGCCTGTAAACTCAAACAACTCCAACTACTGTGGGACTTTCTCAATACATACCACTTTGATATCTCTTTATCAAGGGAATGGACAGTTTGGGGGGCCACAGGGTTGGCTGGGGGTGGCACCGGCTTCCCTTAAAATCTGACTAGCCACCCTGCCTGGCCACCCCCACCAATGCTGTCAATCAGCTTGTTTGTAATATATTGAATATTTTTTTCCCCAAAAAACTTTTTAATGCCACGTTCCAGTTCATACTCCATGTCACTAGGTGGCAGAAATGCACCTGTAGTTGTTTTATAGCTGCAGTTAATAAGTAGAAGAAGCTGCCTCAGACTACTGAAGGAAAGGCCCGAGTACTTCAATCAAAAAGGAGAAGAAGGGTTTAGGGGTATGTCTCTGATTTTGACTGTACTCCATAGTTACTGCATGCTAAACAGATCCATTTACTTCAGTAAATAATTTTGTTATTAAAACTTTGGCCTGCTGTTTATTGGACTCTAAGAGTGCAGAACATTTAGACATTTTAGTGTGCCACCCTTCTATATGTAGTCTTTGCCTCTGCCTGCCCCCAAACAATTCTAGACACGCCTCTGCAGACAGAGGGGGAGAGACACGGTTACTGTATGTATTTAAAATAAATCCACATTCATGAGCTACAGATACTCATCTTTATTTTTAAAGCAAGCATGCATTCAAACAACCAACATTGACCAACGTTCTGCACAATACAACCATAAGACCATATTAAACTAATTAATAAACCGTAAAATCTATTCCATCATATATTACAACTTGTTAAATGCAGTTAAACACAAAATACAATACACATCTTTAGCAGTGCTTTAAACAGTATCTTAATCTGTTTAAATCTTTCTTTTTTATTCAGTTTTATTTGATAAATTAAGAGATCTCATTCGTTTTTATGTTTGTTTTTCCCTCCATGGATGCAGCAGCTGACTGTATGTCTCTTTACTATCCATGTGGATGAGTGGCTTTCTAACCGTTCTGTTCACCTGCTGTATTCCAGCGATTAGACAGCCGTACTCTAAAACAAATGTTGTGAATTATCCTGTCACGTGACCCCGCTGCATTTGCTGCCGACCTCATTCATCTTCATTAGACTTCAATTATTAGGTGTCGTTCTAATCGCTGCATGAGAAGTCTTGGCGTGTCGGCCGCGTTTGGGCTCGGGTCGTAACTCGCCACTACGATCAGCTCGTCCAAATCCTCCTGGTCTATCCTGAGTCCAGCGAGGGCAGAGTGGAAAGGTTAAAGGGACGGGCGGTTAGGGATGGAGGGAGAGGTCGTGGCTCTGCTGAGAAACGCTGCCAGGGTCCACTCCCAGAATTCCTAACTCTCTGCTGACACACTGAGAATCATGGGAAAACATGGCCTACAATTAATCATGACCAATGAGGTGGAACTAGGCTGCTGGAGACAGAACTGACAATGATTATTGATGTGTTTATGAGCAGAGAAGTGGATGTTGGTGGTGAAACCATGTCATTCTTTCTGTAGTCGAGATGTTCGTGCTGCATCGATTATCCTGTCAACTCCTTAGCTACAAAAGTTTAAAACAAAACAGGAGAACTGATTATTTTGGTCTCATGATGAACATCTCCTTTAACCACATGACTTCATCGTGTTGTTTCATCACTCAGCTCTTTTGCTGGTAAAGATAAAAAGTATGGTGTCAGTCATTTGGTAAAGAACTCTGTTGTTTATTATAAATTGGACTAATGTATAAAAAACACTGTTATAAATCAAGACTAATAAACAAATTGTGTAAGTTTTTCACCTAAATGGGATGTTTTCATTATCTGAAATGAGAGTTCTTGTTATGAAGTTCTCCTTTTGTTAACAAATCCACAATCCTTAACTAAATCTAACTTACAGGTTGTTCTTCCTAAAACATCAACAGAGGTCAATTTTTCCTGAATAATCAAATGGAAAGAGTGAATGATGATAAGTGACTATTTATCCCAAAAACATCACAGACTTTGACAATATGACTTTTGTTTTTAACACACTGTGAATGAGCAGAGTATAGGTTTCATTTGTAAAACCTGAAAAATGTTTTATTCAAATCAAAACAAGTACTGTAGATCTGTGACCCCCTAGTGTTTTCCACATCACAGATGGCTTTTTTGCAAGATCGTTTGTCCACTTTCTAGTGGGGAATACACATATAATATTAATGTCATATGCACTTTATTTAATTATAGTTTTGTTTTTGCTTTGTTTTTATAAAACGCCCTGCAGACCAATGTGAATATTAAAGCGTTAGATAAATTATCCATCAAACCATCTATCCTTTTTTTTTTACATAAAATCTCAAATAAAAGACCAGACTTAGAACTGATTATGATTCTGAATCATGGAAAACATTTTCTACAAAAAGTAGATCAACATAACAAAAAAGTTTGGGTCTAATAAAAATTCAGTAGTGACATTCACACTCTCCTGAGTCAGTCTGGTCAGACATTAGGAACTATTAAAGGTTAACACATGTAGATTACTGAGGTGGTTAATAAAACTGAACCATCATTGTAGGAGTGTATTTATTTTGTGTACTTATTTAAAATGATAATAATAATGATGATGATGATGATGATAATAATAAAGTCATATTTTAGAATGTTCACATTTTCATTTACTCCTGTTTTTTTATTACTTGTGTTCAGTAAACATCAAAGTCCAAATTTTAGTGAAAGATTTCAGTAAATGTGGGTTGAAATATAAGTGCAGTTTGATAATGAAGTTTCTACTTCCTTCGAGATGTCTAACATGACCCACAATGTTATTTTCTGAAATCTTTTATTGTATATAAATACATTTTATTATGAATTATTAACCACTTTCTTTCCTTCTCTTGTCCTGCTGTCTGTTTCTGTCTGTGGCGATTCCATTGCATCAACAGGTAAGAAATGACTTTTTTTTTCATGCTCTTGTCACAGTTAGTGGTGAGTTTGAATTTCATAGTTATTTCTTCTTTTTTATCTTATTTAAAAGGAGAAAATGTGTTAATAGTTTTAATCTACATGCACTGGTTAAATAAAGACACATCTGTGTGCTAAAGAGAGAGACAGAGGTTAGCTACCTTCTCTGAGCTCGTCACAGTGAAATGACTCGTCCCTGGTTTTGTGCTGCATTGTTGTGTGTTGAGTGGCGTGTAGAAGCCTCCAGTGAAATCCAGAGTGCTGAAAGCTCATCGGTGAAACGTGACGGCTAACTGAGTCTCACGTCTGTCGGAGTATTAGCACCTCCACTTTGCCACAGAGAGAACTGATGACAAGTCGCCTGCAGCAAAGCATGTTGACGTTCAACCATCACCTGAAAGCACACAAACATCCCTGGATTTGACATTTTTTGTTGTTTTGTTTTATTGACTTTGCATTTTGAGCTCGTGTCAAAAGAACCTCAGTCATGTTGCATCATAAACTATCAGAAACAGTTTTGTTTTGGACACAATCATATCTGTTATTGTCTCAGCTCTTAAAATGAGTTTAACCCTCAGGCGTTAGTTTAATTTACTACCTTCTTGTGTCATTACTTACAAAATACTACTTTAAAAACTTTACCAGTTAATTCATTTTACTGCTTTTGTCCGCATAGACTTGTTAAACGCTTTCAGCCCTGTTAAAACAACTAAACGTTTAATCATTTAGATGATTTTAACCCTTCTATCAATCTACTGATTTTATCAAGACAGAGCATTTGTTACAAAAAAGTGTGCCATATGCACTGAAATAGTCACAACGATGGGCAGATAAAGAGGAATGCTGCATGATGCATAAAACTCTGTAGTCATTCTGTAAAAAAGATTAATTCTAAATCAAAAAACATTGTGGAAAAATGAACTGCTCTCTCACTGCTAACTTAGAAAATGAGGATAAATATAGCAAGCAATATAGCAATTAATGATAATTGAGTGCATCGATAACCTGATCGTCAGTGAGATGACAAACAGAGGTTTTGTCAGGTTGCTGCTCTGACCCATACAGGTGTGTGTTAACACAATACAAAGGGGGAAGACATCAGCAAAGGCCTCCTTCTGCTCATCAATCTGGGAAGGGTTAAAGGTTGTTTGAAACAATTTGGAGTCCATCAAGTAGAAAACATATGAGACAGCTGTCAATCTTCACCCCAAGGCCAGGACATGTAATGCTCAATGAAATGACAGAAACATACCTCAGAATCAAAAGGTTAAAGTTCCCAACAGGACAATTAGAAAAAGAATGAACTGGTGTGGCTTGTTTTGTTTGGAAGGTTTGCAGGAGAAAGTCTCTCTTAAAAGACCATGGCAGCACAGCTTAGGTTTATTAAGTTTCATTTGATAGAACTACAGAACTTCTAGAATTATGTGACCAATTTTTACCCATAATGCACAGCAACATGTCAGCACAAACAGCTCATGTTAGCTGTCAGCATGGTGGTGGAGTGTGGATAATATGGGCTTTTTCTGCAACCACAGGACTGAATTTAACATGACGTCCTCTGTAGATCAAAGTATTCAAAGAGTCAATTCAACTAAAGCTTGGACCTAATTAAACACAACAGCAAAGTCCTAAAGAAAAACCAAACATCCTTCATAATGATGCGAGAGAGACTGATAACCTGAATGAATACTTTAAGTTATCGCTGCTTCACTATCAACGCCCTGGCCCTTTCTTTGATTCCTGTAAAGCATGGTGATGTAGATGTTCTTCACCAGAACCTTTGTATTTCACACAGGACACACGAACAAAGTGTGTCCGATGTGTTTGTTGCTCCCTCGTGAAACCAGAGATCATGAATCACGCCTGAAGTTTGGATTTTGGAATGTCTGGCGCCGGGAGTGTGTAACACAAACCACCATCTGTTGTCTCTCCGTTACTCTCCGTGAGAGGATTTAGGGCTGGTGGAGGTTACGTTGCCTGCCTCCTCAGATGCTCCACGGTCTTCTGTCTGTCTTCCTGTCTGAGGTGAAGACTGGTGTGAGGCCAACAGGTTTGCCATTTGGTGTTGCATGTGCTGATTTTATCCTCACTGTGAAATCCTGCCCTCAGAAGTAGCTGTAATAATGTGATAGTGACACCCCACCCAGACCAACCCTGAAGTCAAAGGCCACACTCACATTTTTAAGGGACAGTGGTCTCTAAACTGTCATCCAGGAGACACTAATTGCTTTCCTTGATATTAACTCAGCCTATGATGCTCCAGAGGTATTGACTTTTAGTGGACCATGTGTTCCTCATGAACTCAGTAAAATTAAAGCAGGAATCTTTAATTTTCCAGCCATCAACCCTTATCCTCCCACTTACATTAATCAGCTCCACCATACTGTAAATCCCCATGTTCAGCCTCCCGTATCAAATACTTCCTTTCATCTTATTCAGAAAACCTCGGTAACTAACAGAAACCAACAAGTTTTCTGACCAAACGGCAGGAAAGAGGCCGGAATGACACCATTTGTAAAAGTGACTTTTCACAGCTGGTCTGGGACAGGTGTGTGTCTGTCTCTGTCAGTGTGTGTGAGTGATGCTACCAGCAGGATTTCTGGCCAGAGGTCGAGGTCATAAATCAGGGCTGCTAATCTTCACAGTGATGAAGCTGGTGCCAGAGTCGTGAGGCCGGTATCAACCTGGAAGAGTAATGTTTCTCCAGACTGCTCACTGCGTAACCTTTCGACATTCCCACTAACAGTAAACATTTATGAACACGCAGCAGGGGATGGTGGAGCATAGATCAGGGGCTTTTGTGGCATGTTGAATGTTTGGGGTCCAGTAGCGATGAGGTGTAATGGATTTGTTATATATTTTTTACTACTTGTCAGGGATCGAGTTTAGCAGAAGCCACTGGTCTGAAGCAGAAGGGTTAATTTAAGGCATGAGTTAGAAAGTGATGTGAAGAATTAATTTAAATCATCTGCTCTCCTTAAAATGAAACTACACACCATTATTTTTATCACTATCTGTGCTTCTTCTCTTCCTCAGTCTGCAGTTCTTTTTATTGTCCCTCCATCCATGAACTCTGTTTTCACTCCTCCTCCGTCCCGTCTGTCAGTGAGCCCTCCTCCTCTCATGGAGCGTTCTGTCAGTGTTGAGGCCCCACACTCACTGACAGACAGAGAGCCTACAACTCTGGCTCTGTCACGGGGCCCAGTGGGCCATAGTGGCCCCGATTCCCACACCGATGAGGTGATAAATGACTTAATGAGCTTCCTCACACACTCTGAGACACGAGGTTGTTCTTTTTCATGAGCTTTTGCAGCAGCTGTTTGTGAACTGCACACGAGTTTTCAAAAAGAAAAAAAAATCTTGCACTAATTAGTTTCACAATTATCAATTTAGAAGAATTAAGATATTTAGTTACTGATAAACATCAACAGTTTGTTTTTGTACTTTTATGTTGGAGTTTGAAGCTACGATCGTGTTGTGTTCAGTTATGATGTTATGAAGCTATCGTGGTCAGATCTTCAAAATCTCACTTGAATGAAAAAAGACTATTATCTTCTGAACCCTTTTGTTCTTCAATGACTTCAACATACGCTGTTGTTGTAAACATGGATTTTACTGAATGTTACCAGCCAGTCCCAGTTCTCATTATGGTTTTTGTTTATTGTTGCATGTTCATACTGTGGTGCACATCAAGCAGGCCAGAGAATGTGCACAAAGCATTGCAACATGGTGCAGAGGCATGCCAGAAGTCATCTTCCACGCTTTGTTTATGTGCATCCCGTTTTGCTGTTGTTGAGGGATTTAGTGCTTCCATGCTCGATTTCTCCAACTGGTCCATCCCCACAGCTATTCTTTATGGCCCAGCCTCACCGGTGTGCTGGTGAATGGGTTCTAGGAGAAGAAAGGGCCTGCTGTGTGAGGAGGGAGCTCAGAGGAGATGGAGGAGTGGGGAGGGAAGGGGAAAGAGAAGCAACCTGGGTGTTCTGTGATAGTGGACCTCTCAGCTGTTATGCTTTCTAATTCCCCTCAGCACAGAACAGCAAGGAGGAAGGAGGGGAAGAGGGCGGAGGATGAGGAGGATGAAGGAATTATGTTTTCACACTAAAGCAGGGGAATGGGTGAAGAGAGAGAGAGAGGATGTAACTTTAGAACAAAATTTATCTCCTCCTCAGGCCTGAAGGTCCAGAGGTGAATGATGCAAAATGTGTAAAGAAAATAACGCAGGAACCAGACTTTATCAAATACTAGTTAATGACTAACGCATCGTCTGATATCACTTAACTAGAGACAGTTACTCTACTCATTGTTTGCATGACATGACATAAATGACATGACATAAATATTAGGATATATCCCTGATTGGTTGAATTTTGATCACTTTACATCAAATAAGATAAATCCGAAAAATCATTCCAAGTTGTGTTGTCTTAAACCCCCTGAAATTCTGAAGAAACCCACATCTTTCTGCCAAACTAAATATTCATGACAAGATTGATCATCTCTCTCATTTATCACCTCCTTTGTGCAGAAAGATAAATATAATGAATTTAACCAGATGATGGATGATAGAGAAAAATAGTTTTAATCCTCTAATTTAAGTCCAGATTGTTGAAAAGCTTTTCGAATTGAGTGTACTGATTCTGCCCTGAAACACGATGAACAAGGCTGCATGCCTCCACAAAGCATGGATAAAAGAAATTCCTACATTGAATTTAAGATCAACACTAAAGAATCTGGAGCATTTTTCTACAAATCTATCCATTATATTTGAATACTGCAAACGGATCATCTCCTGATTGCAAGAGTTCTATCAGTTTTACACACAGTTTTATGGTGTTGTGCAATACCTTTTGCACCTTTTAAATTAATGCAAATTCATTGTGTGATAAACTGTAGACGATCTCTCAAAGCCTTCTTTGTTTGGATCCAAAGAGCTCTTTTGGGTGGAGGTCTGGAACAGATTTACATGATGAGTTCAGGTCCTGTTCTCTGCCCCACCCTGCCCCCCCTGCTGCCAGCCTCCTTGTGTCCTACTGGGCGTGCCCCTCACCCTGACCTTTGCTGTCTCTCTCTCTACTTCCCTGATGTCCACTGCACACTGAGCTGTACGCCCACTACTCCTGCCTGACAACAGCCTCCAAACACCCCATCATCTGGTTTAACTTGCCCATCCTGCACCCTCCCTAAGGCCACAGGAAATGGCCAGGCCCATTTCCCTGGGGGGTGGAGGGATTAACAGGTGCACCAGTGTTTGTTTCATCTTCTATCCATTACCACTGGGTAATGGTAATAATAAACATGGCAAGGCCAGGTGGGGAGCAAGCTTTCTTTTTTCCTTTGTTTTATGATTTTTGTACCACATCTGACTTAGTGTTTTGCAACTAAAACCACATTTTTTCTACCTAACTGTAACTGTAGCATTTTCTTCTGCAAACTAAGTCAGAAACACGCGTTTTCTAGCATTTTGTTGCATTTAATTCAATTAAAATGAATTTTATGGAGTTAACTCCAAAACAAGGCCGTAATTACTATTAGTTCTGTTTAGAAATAAAACCAGAAATCAGCTGCAACATTAAAAATGTCAGTCTAAAAGTGCCTAATATCCAACATGTAGAAGGAAGTTGGAAGTGTGGGGTCTTTGTTGTGAGTGTTTGCATTGTGCGTCCAGCTGCCTTAGACCTGGATGGCATGTGTAAAAGTATTCCTTTATAATTGACAGAACCAAGCGTTCTGCAGTGAAACATGACATTGCAGATGTGCAGAGTTATGTGCCAGTGGTTTTAAAGAGCATATTTTAAGTTAGACACTCCCTTAAACAAATGTTTAGAGAAATATAATAGAAACTTTTTCTGAATAAAAATTTACACAAATTCAGCTTATTTAGGCTCTTGGATTCGTTTTTGTGAGAATTGTCAATTTTTTCACCAAACCGGAAGTGACGACAGAGCCGGGAGACCGTTCGTTCTCTATATAGAAAACTGATCCACTTATCACTACTTGTGACGAGCAAAACAAACCCCCAGAGTGCCGTTATTTTATTACTTTATTACTATAGTGAGAAGTTATTTTATTAAGATTAAAAAAAAAAGAGAAAAACAATCAGTCCTGTAAGGCTGTACCCTGTCGGTCCAGCTGTAGACCGTGACCCACCTCCTCACTTGGGTCTGGGTAAAATACCAGCGTTTAGCACCAGGTTTTGATCATCAGAGCTCCAAACATTGAGCTGCGTTTAAGAAATGAAAGAGTTTATAAAAAGTTTCACAGGATGCAGCTAAACGGTTCGAGGCTGACCGAAACAGTGTCGGGTCAGGCTGGAAACCCCGCTGGGAATCCCCTCTTGGGAGCCGCTGGGAACGGGAAGCCCCTCTGGAGAGCCTCACGGCATGGATTTACTGTACCCCGCCAGCCAGGTGAGGGTCAGACACCTGAAGGAAATGCTCTCATGAAATCGCTGATCGGTACCGGACGACCCACCACGAACCGTACCAAACCTGGCATGGAAACGAGACTCAAGTCTCCCCGTTAGCTCCTGTTAGCTGCTGCATGCTCACAGCGGTTAGCTCTTGTTAGCTGCTGCGTGCTAACAGCGGTTCCGGTGAATGGATCGAAGTAACGGCGCATGTTTAGAGTCACACTGAATGTTTTTCGTCGGTATGGGACTCCATCACATCCAGTCCTGGACTAGACCAGGACCGCCGGGGTTTTTCGTCTCCAAACAGAAGTCACCGTACCGGTAAGGAAGCCGTCCCGTTGTTGACTCAGTGTCCTGACAGACTGGCGATTGGCATTCATAAACATAATAAATATAATTTAGCATTTTTTATTAAAATGAATTCACACCGACTTGATTAAAGAGTGCTCTAACCTAAAACTAACAACTCATCGCCGACAGCGAGCAGGCAGCTGGCAGACTAGAGCGGTGCCAGTCTGAGATGTTAAAGTAGTTTAGCTTTAAAAAATCTAACACAATGATTAAAACAAGCATCTGTTACACAAACTCCACACAACAAAGGGCTCAAATGATCATATTTATGGGATTATTGATCGTACAGAGTGTTAAATTATCCTACAAATACTTTATTTATCTACATCTGACAACACTGTAAGCAGCGCCACCTAGCTAGGAGCTCCCTTAGCTGACGTCACAGGTCCACATATGAAAAAAAAAGCGTTTTTAGAAGCTTTGCAAAAAGGGGCACTTTTGACTAGAAAAATGGTTTAAAAAAATGTATTGTAAAACAAAATACCCTCAATAAACATTTCAAATAGTAGTTTTGGACAGAGTTTTATCAGAATTTAAAAAAAAAAAGAACTTAATATATGCTCTTTAACATTGCTATATAAACTGATAGAAGGCTTTTGGATGCTTTTTCTCAGGATCCAGATGTTGCCAGATTTCAGCCTAAAAGACAAAATAATTTGCCTGTTGGCACCACGGAGCTGGTCTTTTTGTCTGCCAAAGCCTCTCTCCTCAAATTGGTTGCCATTTTCCAGCTTCTATTACAGCAGGTAGATCTGCCATCTTGTTCTCGTATTACCTGGAATCCCCTTTAAGTGAGTCATCAGATTGGGTAATAGCAGGAGAGAGGCAGTTTAATGGCACACAAGGTTGTCTTGGAGGGTCGAAGGTGGAAGGTCAAATGTTGCCATAATCCCAGGCTCCAGGTTCAGCCCGTAAATAAGAGCTCAGCAGCTGGGAGAAAAGGAGGAGGGTAATTGATTTGAAGGGAAAGGGCATATTTCACCTGAAGAGGAAACAAAGCTGACAACCATCCAAACAGTTTATTGCCACACTTGGATTAGCACCTCTGGTGTAGGAGAAGATTCTGATCACCAAGAGTGAAGATGACTTTCAGATTACTTAAGGTTAGAAGATGGTACTTGGTATTCTGTTGGCATCTTTTGTGAAATCTGAATCTTCTTTGATGGCCAGATGAGACTGAACTAAAAAAAAACAAACAATTGAGGTTGAGTGACAATAAAAAGAAAAGAGAAACTTCAGGTTTGCATGCTCCGTGGAGGAGATTACAGTAAGTTAAGGATGGTGTGTGTGTGTTTGTAATGGAAAAATGTTTGATTTGAACATCATTGCATCATTGCAGCCATGTGAACATATACTTTATTTATAATCTGTTTCTGTGGCCTTACACTACATTCATCACCCAGCATGATTCAATCTCAGCACTCGCTCTTAGACAGCAAATGACATTCAGATAAGGCCACATTCTTGTGCTTGTTTTCATTGATAAACATGTTTTGATTGGCAGAACAATATCACAGACAGACCGAGACCTGCAGGATATCAGGAGCAAGCGAGCGAGTGACTGTTTCCCGTATAGACAGGAAGTGAGGGCTTTTATGAGGGCAGTGCATTGATTTCCTAGCATACCAGGTCAGGGAGTGCAGAGAAAAGAGCCACTTCCTGTTGAGAAGAATGCCATGCAGTGCCTATTCAATAGTGTCACTCTGTTGGTGCAAGAGGTAGTGGGTTGTTGCCCTCTGAGCTGTTGCTTTGTTGACATGAATGTTCTTACAGTATATTAAAGAGTTTGTAGCTCAGTGAGTAACACACTGAGGAACTTGACCATTTTGAATGAGTATAAACTATAAACTGGATCTGAGTCTTTTGACTGGTACATGTCTCACCGCACAAGCTAGATACAGTAAAATCTTGATAGTAAGCCATGTCTGATCATGCAAAATGTAATAAATGCTGGGCTATAAGAATTTTTACTGCAACCAAATCATATTCAACCGATGTGCAGAAATCTTACAGGTGTTTGAAATCCTTAAAAATGCCTGAATTTGTTTCATGCCCCCAGATCGCAAATTCTGACGAATGGGGTTTTGTCAGACGCATTCTCCCTGGAGCGGGGATGTCGTCAGGGGTGCCCTTCCTCACCCGCGCTTTTCTCGATTGCAATAGAGCCGCTGGCCATTGCCCTGCGCGCAGACACGTCAATCACTGGGATAAAAATTGGCCCTATAGAACATAAACTTGCCCTGTATGCGGACGACCTATTAGTGTTTACAGTATATCCCAACTTACCACTTCATTCCCCTCACTAATAGATAATCTCAAGAAATATAGTGACGTATCGGGTTACAAAATCAATTACTCCAAGAGCGAATCTTTCCCGATCAAGGTGACAGATCAGCATATAAATGCGCTCCCGGTATCATTTAAATGGTGCGCAAAAGGCTTCAAATACTTAGGAATTAACAACTGCAGGTCTTATGACAAAGTTTTTGAAGAAAACTATGCTTCACTTCTTACAAAATCTAAATTGGATCTGAATAGATGGATGGACCTCCCTCTATCATTGATAGGTAGGATCAACACAATAAAAATGAATTTGTTACCAAAATGTATTTACCTATTTCGCTGTATACCACTAAAGGTTCCATTATCATTTTTTAAGGATTTAGATCAGTTACTCACCACATTTCTGTGGAACAAAAAAGTACCTAGGGTTAAACTTTTGACATTACAAGCACCTTACACCAAGGGCGGCTTGAACCTCCCAAATTTTAGACTATATTATTTGGCCGCTCAACTTCGAGCTATATGGATGTGGTTTCATTGTGGAACAGATGAGGTGAGGTGGATCCCAATTGAACAACATGAATTACAGGATAATCTAAAGGTTGCACCATTCTTGGGATCTAAGAAGAGACTAATAACAATCACTCAAAACCCAATAATCTCGGCCACATTTGATGCCTGGCAACATTTACATAAGTTAGTTGGACAAAACACTAAATTATTGGTGAATTCACCACTTATGAAGAACCCCAACATCCCAGCAGCCATAGCGGATGGAATCTTACAGAAATGGACGAGGAAGGGTATCAAAATTATTGACAACATTTATACTAATAATACGTTTTTAGGTTTTGTCCAAATGTCAGACTTATATAATATTGAGAGGCGTGACTTCTTCAAATATTTACAAATTAGAAGTTGGATTAAAAGTCAAACTAAAGATCACTTTCCAGGTAGACCTGAGGAATCTCTACTGGAAAAATGCCTTTTTGATCCAAAATGGAAGGGAACTAAAGGATTAATATCTGTAGTATATAAAACGGTGATTGATAATTTACCAGCTTATGCAAATAAACCAAACAAAATAAAGTGGGAGGCTGACTTGGGTTGTAATTATACAGAGGACTGGAGTAGATTGTTAAAGCTTGCTCAAACAAAACTGGTATCCACTAAGCATAGACAAATTCAGTTTAACATTTACCATAGAACATACTTTACACCATATAGGTTGAGTAAATTAGGGAACGGAATTTCTGGTCAATGCCAAAGATGCACTGTCTCATTGGGAACTCTTGTTCACATGCTGTGGAGTTGTTCCTGCCTAAAGCCATACTGGACTCATATTATTGCTGTAACCTCTCGAGTGTGTGGACAGGCTCTGGACTCAGATCCTAGAATTTGGCTACTTGGGGATATAACTTTACTTAAGTGCACTTCGAATCAGAAAAATTTTGTGTTATTAGCAGCAACCGCTGCTAAAAAGTGTATCCTGAAGGAATGGAAGAATATTGAGCCACCCAACCCAAAACACTGGGCTAATGAACTTTTGACATATTGCTCCCCGGAAAAAATCTGGCATTCTATACGTGGAAGACTGGACGACTTTGAACTCACCTGGACTCCTTTTTGAATATCCTGACTGAACTCGACATGACCAATGACTAGATGTACTGCTATTCGGTTTTGATTGTTTTTTTTCCCCTTCTTTTTGCTGTTTTTGTCCTTTGACAAATCCGTCACTTTTTGATCTTTGTTTATTTTGAGAATCTATTACTGTATCTGGAGAGAGGGCTCTTTTTGTTCTGTATGTTTGTTTAATAATATGTAAAATCAAAAATAAAACTATAAAAAAAAAAAAAGCCTGAATTTTAGTGGTGGTATCTAGGGGTGTGTATTGGCAAGAATCTGTCAATATGATATGCATCACAATACAGGGGCAACAATATGATATATTGTGATGCTACAAGCAATATATTGTGATATTTATGAATTTTATTGCTGAAAAACTGTTGCAGCTGAACAGAAAAGTTTTTTATGATGCGTTTAACCCTCATTTTACTGACTTGTTTATAGTGAACCATAACCACCATCTAGATGCTGAGAAATCTTGAAAACTCACCTTGAAAGTGCTTGAAAAAGAGTTTTATTTTGGCAAAGTTGTAAGAATATGACATTCTTGCATTAATCCTCTGCCTATTTTACTCTGAAAAGAAAGGGTAGAAGATGATACACGAGACTGCTGAGCTCATGGCTGGGACAAAGACTTTGCTCAAAGCAGCAGTCAGACCTCTCAATTTTCTCAGAACTTCCTGACTCTGCATGAAATTTGATGGCTGTGTTCGGTCATTATAGTTAGATTTGCTGTCAGTGAGTCTGCCACTGAACGAGCTTCAGATTTAACATTTATTCTTCTGATTATTTTATGCTAAAACAACAACAATTGCACAGCATGAGCCCAACTTTAGATTCGGTTAGCGTTTGAAAGAACCAAGACAGTAAATTTCACCAACATTTTATTATTATTCAGAAATGTTTGTCACTTTTATGCTAAAGTGTATGCACATAAGTGATAAATAAAAAAAAAATCTAGCAAATTCTGATGCAGCAAGCCATGAACCAGGCTGAACTCAATAATTATCAGCATTTTTCTCTCTTGCAGAGTAAACAGGGTCAATATTTACTGACTCTAATAAATATTAACATATCTACCTAATGAAACCGTTCAGGGAACCTACCTTTCACTTTCCTCATTTAACCTCAAAATCTTTTGCATTTACTGTCCACTTCACTAGTCATCACATCTATGTTTAATATGGACTCCACATAGTTTTAAGCATTTGCATTTCATTTCAGTTTTATGAGCATACTAGAAGTTTTAAAATACAATAGTTTTGCAAAGTTTTCCAAATAGTTTTTAACTTTTCTGTGTGTCTTTTAGCATTTTAGTAGATTTTAGTAAACACTTCCCAAACAGGTGTTGTACTGGTTTAGAATTCCAGTCAATTTGAGTTTTAACATCAGTTTCAGATGCACCTTGCTAACCACGATAATCTGAGTGTTGTTTAAAGACCCAAAACCCTTTTGTTGAAGAGTGAGTTTTCAGACTGTGCGATGTTAAGAGATGGAAGCTGCATTCCTCTACATTAGGACGTCCTGTACTCAGTTTGTTCCCTTAAGGCCTCCTCCATCCTTCCTTTCCTTCTCCCCTCCTCCCCGCTCTTTTACCTCATACTCCTCTCCTCACTCCCTCACTCTTGTATCATTTTATATTTCCTAACACCTCATGTCTTGCCCCTCCTGTCTTCCTCTCCATCCTACTCTCCCTCACCTTCTTATCTGTCTGCATCTTTCCCTCCCTCCATCTTTATGTCTCTCCACCCATGGTTCGGGGCTCGAACCCATGTCCTCCTCCTCTATGATGGCCCCTCTGTGTTAGCCGGTGGTCTCTCGCAGCGTCCCAGAAGGATTGATGTATTCCTCCTCCTCAGTGTTCAGTGGGAATAGATGGCTGACGCAATTCTCCAGATTACCTCAGGGACTGAGGACGGCCGCCAAAATAAGAAGATGTGCATTCATGTGTATTTATATGTGCAGATCAATTAAACCTAATAAAACTCTGCCTGCATCATCTCCTGGGCTTCGTTCCAGTGAGGCTAAAACACATTACTCCTGAAAAATCCCTCTCTACGTGCTGATTAGCTGTTTACATTCTTTGAGCTTTTCACAGTCCCACTCCCATCTGCATCCCTCGAGGTCAGGGGTGGGGGGTCAGAGGTGAAAGGCGAGGTTGCGGGCTGGAGGCTCCTGGAGGAGAGAAGCTGGTGTTTGAGGTCCCCGCAACCAACCCTTGGTTCAGTCTGAGAGGAGAGGAGCCTCCTCCAGCTCCCCTCTTGCACATCTGGCTGCCCCCAGAATGCTCATTTGGAGGGAAAACAAGAATGTTTTTATTTCCCAGGAGAGACGAAGAACCACGGAGTAAAAATACAGAGAGGCATCCTGGACCCTCACACAGCCTGCTGCTAGACCATGGTGGAGAGGAGAAGTCCCTCTTCCCTCTCTGTCTGTTCCTGTTATCCTCTCTCACCACCTGGAATTTGTTTTTTATTGTCAACATGACTAAATACAACGTTTTTCATCACATACTTAAACCCCATCTCTTCTAGTATAGCTAAAATTTGTTGTGTTTTATTTGTATAAAATACTTAGACTTGTTTTTTGTTGGGTTAACACTCATATACAACACAAACACTGATGTACATGAACTGACTGAATATATTAATAATCTAACAGCATTTTTATTACATGTGAATATGGCGACATTTATTTAGGTTTCAATACTTTTTTCCTATATTTTATTTCAACCATACAGTCAGCCTCCTAAATACCTTGATGCAATTTATAAGATAACTTTGGTTAAAATCTTCCATTAAATCTAAAATAACTCAAATATAAGAATAGATCCAGTCATAAAATAGAAACATTTTATAAATTCTTTATCACTCCTTTGATCTGACATTTCTAAAGACCTTCTTGTTTTGATGGTTTTTATAAGTTAAACCAAGTGTATAAAAAACATTACATCCAGGTAGGGATGTCCCAATCCGATCACATGATCGGAAATCAGGTCAGATCACGTGATTTCAGACTCGATCAGAATCGGAAGCAGCTTGAAGCAGATCTGTTCCTTTGCTCTTAATTATTCCTTTTTTTGTGTATTATAGACAGGGCTGCATGAAACTGGTCCACCAGTCCACAAGTGCACCAGATATCATGTGCCCTCTCAGCACCAACTGCACATCCTGTGAGCTGACGAGGAGTGGCAGAGTAACGCTCACACTGGGGAAGCTGCAGACTCTAAAAGCTTTCCCCTCAGCAAAAGCTTTTCTACAAGGTTTAGATGTTTGAATGCATCAGTTTGGTGAACCATCCTAGAACTTTTGGCAATAGGTTGTGGTTTTTTGCTTTTGCAAAAGTAAAGGCACTCTTGTTAATTTAGAGCAACTAAATGAGGTATTAATCCAGGTAAAATTCTTGATTTTTTAAAAAAAATTTTATGTTTAGGAAAGAGGGTCAGATGTCCTTAAAAAAGGGAGAAGATAAACACACAGAAAGAAATCCTTTTATTTTGCTTTCCACCTGCAGCCAGACGAGCAAAAACAAATTTCTTAAACTTACAAACCACTTACTTATCTTTCTCCTTGAGAAACCTGCTCAGCCTTTCTGACGATCTCAACACACACATGCGTACAACACACTCACAGCTGTGCTCTATTACAGCATCATACAGTAGCTGTGCCTCCACCCCTTGCCTGCAGCCCTCTCTCTAACTGTTATTGGAAATGTAGCTCAGCTACGGGAGCAAGCTTTTGGCGGATTTATATGACACAGGTGCACACTCTGGAAAGCATTCATGGAAACGTTCAAACACACACACACATAAAGAGGCATACAAGCAAACCAGCCAGCAAAGACTGGATCTAATGTCAGCCACTTAATGTCTACACCACTCACGAGTCACAACACTTTTCAAACACAGACACTCACACCGCTTAGAGCTCCATCCAAACCAGACTGAACACATCACCCAGCCCGGAGAGCCTCATCTGATTCTGATTTCTGACTTTGCAGATTGAATATGACAAAAATGTCTTTAATTTTAACTTCATATATTTTGCTCTTTGGCCCTGGTGTCTAGATCGCTGCTTTTGTTCTGGGAATATGCCAGGCATTTCCTCTGTACCATATCCCGGTTTTCCAATAAGAACTCAGCTGAAGGTATGTGCAGAGTGGGCTGAGCTGACTCTCTGTGTTGCTCTCTGATAGTCTAACGGAGGCAGGAATACTGGGGAAATGTTTTCCCTCTGGAAACGATGCAGACATTCCAGTGAGAAACATTTTGAGGGCCTCCACAGAGTGATGTGTGTGAAGAATTCACACTAAACTACTTCCCTGAAAGATGTTCCTGATTTCTCTTACAAAAGAGTCAAGTCTGATGTAAACTGAAGGATGTTTTCATGTTTTGTTTTGATGGAATGGGGATGTTTGTTTATTCTGGAAGAATAACACATATTTTAAGCTCCATGCATCACTTCTTGGACATAATTTGGATCTCAAACTGAAAAATGTGAAAGTTTTGACTCTAAGAAGTTACTGCTGTTCATCTCCGTGCAGACATGTGTGTCTTGTCAGCCCATCCTTTCTGATGTTCGTCTAACTATATTGGAAGGGCAGAGGTCAGAGGGGCTCCCAGTGCGCCACCTGGTCCTGATTTAGCCTGTTAGCAATGATACCTTCTTTAATGAACAGAGATCCTGGAAGACCTGGAATTCTTTACAGCAGAGTCCTGGAAAACTCTGAAAAATCATCAGAACAAGTTAAAATGTTCAGAGAAACAGTAAAAGAATTTCATTTTATTGTAAACTGGAATATGGACAACAGAAAGGTAAAGCAGAAACCATAAATAGTGAAATCTTTTTGGGGGGAGAGGCAGATTATTTTGTCTAAAAGTTCTAAGGAAATTATAGTTTCCTTAGTTGGAGTCACAATATTTAGAGAAAATGTGTAAAACTTGATTCAGAATCACAGTGATTTGTACGTATACGACACTTGCAGCAATTTAACATTTGACCAGGTCACACGAGGTGTATGGCATAATTGCAAACAGGTTATCAGTTGTCCTGCAGATTTTCTTGCTGTTATTTAGTCACAAAATGTCTTAATTGTGTCTCAGTTTGTTCACAGTTTAACCACATTTTATTTGCAGTTTGGCCCCCAACACCTCCCAAAAGATTCGCACCTTTTTCACTTTTTCCAACTCAACTATTTCTGCAAATACAATACTCCAGCAGGTATGTTCATTATGGGATGTATCCATTTTATTCTGCACAAAGGAAGCCTGATATAAATAATGAAGCCCAGATGCAGCAAAATTATAGTTGTTTGATCTTTGATCAATAAATATGTTTTATGCTTTACTACAAAAGTCTACTCAGGTTGAAACTTTTATTTCAGTTCAACATTCTCATTTTGGAATATTAAACTATTGTCACAAAGACGTAGATGTCTCCCTTTGAAAACACATTAACTATTAAACTTAGTCAAAGAAGTGAAGGAGAAGTTTTTATGATTGTAAAATAAACATCAAGTAAAAGTAATGGGAGTCCTAATTGATTAGTGACAACAATGACTGATTAACAGCAGTAAGCACCACTCGTTCTGTAACAATGAATGACATCTACAGTGAGGTAAATAAGTAATTGATCCCCTGCTGACTTCCCAAGTGTTCCCACTTATAAAGAATGTATAGGTCTGTAAGGAACACCGCAACTGTGAGAAACACAAAGTCTTTTTAAAAAAATATTGAAAATCACATTGTATGATTAAAAAAATTTAATTAGCATTTTATTAGATAAATAGCACTTAATATTTGGTACGTAAACCTTTGTTTACCTTCATTGTTAGAAGCTGTTAGCCTGTTGTCCTGTAGCCCATCCCAGCCTTGTATAGATCTACATTTTACTCCCTGGTGTCTTTAGACAGCCATTTGGTCTCCATGGTGGAGAGGTTGGAGTCTGACTGAGTGTGTGGAGTAGACAGGTGTCTTTATACAGGTAACCAATTCCAACAGGTGCAATTAATACAGGTAATGAGTGGAGGATAGGAGGGCTTCTTAAAGAGGAACTAACAGGTCTGAGAGAGACAGAATACTTGATGGTTAGTGGGGGATAAAATACTTATTTCATGCAATAAAATGCAATTTAATTATTTAAAAATCATCAAATGTGATTTTCTGGATTTTTTTAGATTCTGTTGCTCTTAGTTGAGGTATAACTGCGATGAAAATTACAGACATTTCTTTTCTTTATAAGTGGAAAACTTAGAAAATCGACAGGGGCTCAAATACTTATTTTCCCCACCATATTTGTTCTGTAACAACACGAAGGTGTCGAACACCAGTTATAATCTGTTTCTGTCTGAGTAGATGTTAAGAGCTTGTTTGGGCTTCTTAGTAATTGTTCAGTCAATTGTGCCAAGTCTGAACAATGGGGGGAGGGGGGGCGACAACTAAACCAGTTTGTCTTGTTTTGGTGTCTGAACTTTAAAAAAGTATTATTAACAAATGAATCAACAGTCCATCATAGCTTCTGTTTTTCTAGGTTTTGATCATTAACATGAAAAACAACAGGCAAACAGATCCTTTATGTTCTGGCTTGTTGGTTAAATTTAGACCCCATTTAGCCCAAGCAAAACTTTAAATAGACTAATTTATTTACCTCAAAAACAACAGAAACATTTACGTTTCCAGTTTGATATCTTTAAAACACTCCTAAAAGCATAAAATAGGATCGAAGAACTAAATTTTGTGGACATTTTTAATTGTTGAAGAGTTTCTAAAGTTAGTTCCAAAGGAGTCCTAAATTTGATTTTTAAAGTTAAGAAAATATAATAATCCTGCTGCAAATTTGGCAAATAAAATCTAAAAAAGTAGTAATTTTTCTTTCAGGTTGAGTAAATATGAAACAACTGAAGGTTCTAACAAAAGCAAATGGAATTTATTTTCCTCATGACGTTTGTCTTATGAGAAGCTTTATCAGTTCAAAATGAAAAGTGTAAAGTTTAGTAGATGAGTTATTCATGCAAGCTTGATGCAAAGCTAGGTACTCTGCACTTTTAATCCTGAAGAGAGTACGCATCACAAGACCACAATCATCCAATTACCTTCATCTCCTGCCACACCTTGATGATGTCATCACCACAGGTGCTTCTCAGTTCTTTTCATGGCGTGTGTTTATTAGATGCTTATCTGTAGATGCCTGTTTTGCATCATTTTTTCAAACAGCTCTGTGGGTGTGCGTTTGAGTAAAGGAAGGTCAGAGGAACAAACTGTAGATGTGTATCAGTGTAGACTAATCACTACCATGTGCTTTTATGGCCACTTTCTTTATTTGTTGAGGCCGTTGGAATTTTAGCAATTAGCTTCTCTTAAATTTCACACACGGCCCCTCGTGTTCATCACATAAACTGTTGCCCTGAAAGAGAAGCGGGTCCAGTTCTGAGCTCCCAGCTTGTCATTTTTACAGAGCCTGAGGCTTTTTACTGCCTCTGAGCTAAACTGACTCACTCCGGTGGTCCACTAGCCTGGGAAACAAACTCAGACCCTCTGAGAGGAAAAAATGTTGCTAGAGATCACGTTTCCTTTGGTTGAATTGATCTCTTTGCATTTTTATTTTGGTAAAAGGTAGAGCAGCTGATTGTCGGAGCTTGTTTAATTTGGCGTGGATTATTATTTTGCGTAATTTAATTTTAACGAGATTTGAAGTCAGCTTTGTCAGAAAACCAGTGAAGTGTTTTACCTCCCAGCTGTACGGTCCACTGGAGGTTAATCCCATCCAGACCTGCTGAGATGATTCTTCTTTTTAGTTTGTCTTTTCTGTTTATTGCAAATTTGAGCAGGTTTTATACATTCTAAAGAATAAACAATGCAAATAATACACACTATGGTTTGATTTAGTTTATTTTACTGCAATGTTACTTTACATAAAAATACTTACTTTATTCAACAATTAAAATAGTTCCTTGATTAGGATCAAAACAACATATTCTCACCTCCAGCTCTCAGCATCATTTACAGTCATGTACAAAGTGAAGGATAGTCTAATAAACTGGACTAAACGTTTTAAAAGTCTTTGATTAAATATAATGCCAGCATTTCCTGAAGGAATCATCTACTTTAGAGTTTTAAATCTTGTTAAGTGTGTAGAAGGGTTGGGATGACTCTCAGCTACTACCAAACACAATTTTAGCCCAATATGTTAAACAGACTGAGTTAAAGAGATTGTTTATGTCTTCTAATCTTTATTAGGTGTAGAAACTAGACTGAACATTAAAGATATTCTTTTTTTTAGTCCTCAGGAGGAAATTGCTTGTTGATTGAATAGAATTTTAACCCAAACCATGGATTGTTACATTTTAATTTCTGCCAGGAATAAAAGTATGAGGCTGAAAATGAGAGGTCAGACTCTAAAAATACAGAAATTCTAACTTATTACCTACTTTTTGAGGTATCTAGCAAACAGCACCAATTATAATATTTTATTTATTCATTATGTTTTGACAGCCTTTTCTTTTTTAGGCCATTTATTCTCCACATATTTCTACTGGAGGGAAAAGCTGAGTCTTTGGACTAAATATGAAATTTAAAAGTTTTGGAAACTCTATCTAAATTATACTTAACTTGATTTATTGTATTTATTAAAGTCATATTTTACTCATATTTATTGTAGAAATTGTTAAATGTATCAATATACAGTATATATATATATATATATATATATATATATATATAATATATATATATATATATATATATATATATATATATATATATATATATATATATATATATATATATATATATATTTTTTTTTTTTTTTTTTTTTTTTTTTTTTTTTTTTTTTTTTGATTAGGTAACCTGTGAAGGTTTTTGTGGATAGATTAATATTTATATGTGTTTTTCCAAATCCTTAAAGTGAGCCAATCATTTTGAATATATTTATGAATATAAATCACATCTTGCTGTGTTGCTTTATTTATACTTTTCTTCATCTTATTGCTTGTTATTGATCAGTGAATTTGTGTAAAGCTTTTCCACCTTTAACCACTGAGTTCAACATCTTTAATCTGCTTGATATATTTCATATAGAGAAACTAAATCACCATGAGTTTCTACTTAGTAGAAGTATTCCTTATTCATTTCTCACATGTCATCCATTTGGGTTTTGGGATTTTCATAAATCACCAATTACAGACCCAGTTAAAGTGTGTTTAAGAGTTAGTTTGAATGTTATGTATTCAGAGAAAACTCTTCTTTTAAACATTGAGCTCAAATTCTTGAAAATGATCAGGAAAACGAACGGTTTCGCCGTGGAAATGTTCCAGCAGCTTTTGTAGGTTTTAGAAAGCTTACTTTATGTGACAACATGATCCAGAGAACTAAAATAATAAAGGCTGCAGATTGCACTGGAAGGATTGTCCCAGTGAAAAAGAAATAAAGAATTATGAGCTCAACAAAGGTGTCGCTCTTTGCCTTCGTGCATTATAAACTCAACACCGACACATGCAGATGATGAGAGAGCCTTTTATCGCAGGTCACCGACAGAAAACACGATTGTTGCTGCATTAGTGTTTCACTCAAGCTGCAGCTCCAAGTCTAAACTGTTATCTTATCAAAACAAAAGATTCTTTGAATATTTAGATGCAGGGAAACAGCCTCAAGCAATTGTGTGTGTGTGTTTGAGTGTGTGATAGGAAGGAAAATATTTCCCAGTAAGTCTCAGTGAGTGTGCCTGAGGGAAATTCAAAACACTGCTGTCATTTTCTCCACGCTGTGCTCCCTGCCAACTGACTCCGCCGTACAGAAAGTGCTTTTGTTTCTTGTAAATTTTATGCGCCTTTGCATCCACAGTGAGGTGTGTTGCAGTCAGTGTGTTCACATTTTTCGGGTCCTCGTTCAGCAGGATGTTGAGCAGAAAGAGTTAAAGGAAGAAAAAGTGAATTAGGATGATTTTTTCCCCCTCCATCCTGCATATTTCAGATCACACTGGATCTATTGTTTGGATGGATTTTGTAGGGAGGAATTCTTCAACTTCGTAGTTAGTAGTTTTTATTTCAGAGTATGATCATATTTTTAGGCAGTTTGTGTTTGTGCATTCAGATGCACATTAATGCACGCTCATACAGCTGAAACGCTGCATCCAGATCAGGTAAAATGTAAAGTGATTCCACAGATTTATGCAGGGATTCAAAGAGGTCTACAGACCATATACTGAGGGAACAATGAGGTCTACATTTACTGGTATACACGTCCTCATGACCACCCACATTTGCTGCCCGTCAGCTCACCTTTCTTTTAAAATCCAACTTTTTGAGCCGGTTCCCCAAATCTAACCGCGAGTTGAGCAGGAAGTCGGTGTCCCAGTTGGTCAGTCTGGCTCCAGAATTCAGCTCGCTCATTTAAATACCAACAGGAGCCATGTGTGGAGGCTGTAGGGATATCATTTTTGATTACAACACGCAACCGCACTGTTTACTATTCACATTTACCCTTTTTCATTTTATTTCACAACAATCTGGACAATAATTTAGCTCATTTTACTTTTAAAATCAAAAGTGTTCCAATAAGAAGTCTTTTAAAAATCCCACAACAGCTGTAAATAATTCAGACTCTGCAGTGGTAAATTTGTACTTAAAAAGACAACTAAAGCTACCTGCATATTCCCTAAAGTACACTACACTCAAACTTTGACACGGTATATGTGTGTGTATTTTTTAACTTTCTTTCTCCAGGATTCAATCACTTAAACTCAAATGCTTTCACTTTTAATTCCCAGCTCAATACCTCTTTCTCTGCGGAGGAAGTGGGCTGTCCTGGGAGAGGAAGGCTTCCTGTAGCGACTCCCTCTGCAGCTCAACAGGAAGAGTAGGAACAGCGGTGTCCAGGCAGAATTAGTGCACCCCCAGGAACCATCACCAGGATGGATTCACTCAGTTTGGCTGGAGGAGATGTTAAGAAGGGATGTGTTTGATGAGAAATTAATTGAAAGATAAACGAGTTCGGGATTGGAACGGAAGGAAACGTGATTAATGTATTTTATTAACTTGATATTAAATGTAAATAATTTTGCCCTTCTAAAAATATATGTCAGATAAAATGAGTATTTTGCCAAATTATGTTCTTTATGAATAACCTGACACACTGGATGGTTGGTTTCAGAAAACAGATGTAAGTCCTTCTTTGAGATCATTTGGAAAGCAAACATGACTTTATAAAAAAAACTTCTAGTTTAAAATGCAGATTTATGCAAACCGTGTTTGGATTTTATCACAACGGTGGTCACAGGACCTCTTTTTAGAATGTTAGTCCACCGCTGGTTTTCTTTCAGTAGTTGGGGAGATTTAGAGAATAGGGGGTGCCATGCAGCTAAAGGTCACACACGTTGGAATTTGAGCCTGTGCCAGCTGTGATCAGGGCTGCTGCCTTTATATGTGGGCCACTCGTTCAACCAGTTGAACTACAGACACTTCAACATGATTTAGTTATGAGTGTTAGTTATCAGCTTTAGCCAGTGTTTTATTAAGTGTTTAAAACAGGGGCTCACATTTCCAAGTGCAAGTTTAAAGATGTAAGAATATTTTAGACTCTGACATCCTCTTGAAAACCTTCTGATTCACAGATGAACATGCAAGGAATTTGCAAAGGTCAACACGAAACAACTGAAGTGGCCAAACGCTGCTGCTGAGTTTATTACCCAGGTTCCCCTCTGGGTGTCTGACTGTGGAACAATGTAGAACAACAACCACAAGTCTGATCCTCTTTCTCTCCCTCTCTTTGTCATAGCCAGGGGTGAGGCATCTGTTTCCTATGTGCAATATTTCCCTCTCACACACACCTACTGTTTACTCTGCTCTCACCTTATCTCACTCACTGGACACATTATTTCTAAAGCACACACCTCTGATGGATTCACAGATTGTGTGAGTGTGTGTGTGTGTGTGTGTGTGTGTGTGTGTGTGTGTGTGTGTGTGTGTGTGTGTGTGTGTGTGTGTGTGTGTGTGTGTGTGTGTGTGTGTGTGTGTGTGTGTGCACTGCTGCAGAGCAGCCATGTGAATTGTTTTCATGACATTAAATGTTAATCGCTTTGTGTCATTTGACCCTGAGTTCTTGGGTTAGCATCCTGATTTTATCACTTCAACATAAACTCATCTGATCTGGTCGTCCTGCTGATAACAGCTGAGATCAGTGATGGATAAGAAATTGAACAAGAGCTGGAATTTAGTTTATAAAGCTCTGTACACGTGTGTGTTGCAACAATGTATACCCTTTTCTGTATTTTGGCTATGCATGTCCATATACTGTAGTTGCTCCAGTATCCTTTTGGTCATCTTGCTTTGTTTTGTTTAGAAACAATATTACATATTTTTTTATTGCGAGAATTTTAGTTATTGTTAGGTCCAAGTCTATTTAAAAAGCAGGAGTATTTTTCTTTGAATATTTAAAAAATTAACTGTTTAAAATTTAAATAGAAATTTAGACAGAGCTGTTATCCAGTTAGAGCTGCAGCTGTTGAGTATTTTTAGGAATACTCCCTCAATTATTCACATATTGATATGTTTTTAGTTAATTGTATGGCTCCTGTATGCACTTTTTTGCACACAGAGAAGAAATATATTTGTAGAAATATGCAATTAATAAATGAAATGCCATTTTTAGGTATATTTTTATTTGTTACTAAAATAAAGTAAATAAAAATGTTATAAACAATAAAAAAATTCCACAGAAATCAACATAATTAGTTCCCTCAGACAACATTTTTCAGTACACAAATAAATTTGTCTTAACCTTTGGTTGTGATGGTGTTTAGTGAGGCTATCAGCAGGTGATTTATTATTTTATTTGAAAGTAAATTATCACAGGAAACTCAGCGTGTGCTTCAGGAAATGGTGAGTGTGTGTGTGTGTGTGTGTGTGCGTGTGTGTGTGTTTCTCATCTCCCTCCCTTTGCTCCTGCTGTGACGGCCAGATAACATTAACGAATCAACAAGCACCCCAAAGACAGATAAAAAGAAGCGAGGAAGGATTTTTATCTGTTTTTAAAATATTATGTTGTGCTGGTTTGATGTTTTGTGAAAATGATGACTGTGTCGTTTCCCAGCTGTCCCCAAACACCCCTGTGATGTCACCGTGTCACCCAGAGCCTTATCAGTGTTGTCTCAGTTCATGATGAAGGCAGAGCACTCATCAGATCAAACTCTGGTTGGTTGTTTTTAAACTTTCAGGTGACTTTTAGTGTCATTGTAGACATTAATTTATTTCAAGAAGAACCAAATGTCTCAGGTGTTTGTAGTTTACACACCTTGCGAGCAACAAGTTGGACCTCCTCAGTAATTGTCATAGATTAAAGAGGGTGTTAGAAACATCCCTCAGAGGTTCTGGTTAGGGATGGACAATACACACTTTAAAAGTTCTCACAATAATTTTTAGTATTTATTACAATGACGCTAAAAGTAACAATATACTTACTTTTCTATTTACCACAATATTTATAAAAATGCATCACCAAGGACAGTCCAGATCCTGATGAACCAAAATTCTGCCCCTTAAATAAAATGTTCCCATTATCACCAATATCTGCTTTTTAACAGAACATAATGAAACCAACTGTGGAAAACAACCAGCAAAAGTTACCAGCACAACCAAACTACCAGTTTCTTGTAGGTTGCAAACAAAATCTGACAATCATTCAAATTAAAATATAGTTTTCTAAAAGATACAAAAAGAAATAAAATAGTAAAATACTTGTGTGTAAAAATATTGATAAAAAATGACAGCAAGCAGTGAAGTAGCTTGAGTTATAATGCACATGCTGGTGGAGCATGTTCTCGCTCTGAACCAGAATATTAACAGTCTGTTGTTTTCCTCTAATCTGATCCGTAAACAGAGTCGTACAGGACATGAGTCACACAGGAAGCCGGAGCAACTCCAGAAAGAGTTTTCTCTCTCTTGGGTTAGGAAATATTATAAATAAACAAAATAATTACAAAGTGAAGTATTTATCTGATCTACTCTGGCTGCAAGCAAAGTTTTAGTGTGTTACCACCACAGACTGTGTGGCTCCGCCCACTTACATGTCAGCAATTATTTTCATCATCAGCTGAAATGTTTACCTTTGGTGCATTTCTTTCATGATATATTGTAATTTTGGTGCATTATTACTCATCCCTAGTTCTGGTCCCTGTTGACATGACAGCATCACACTGTTACATCCATTACATGAATCTCCTGTTCCACCACATCCCAAAGGTTCTGGACTGGATTGAGATCTGGTGACTGTGGAGATCACTGGAGTCCAGTCAACTCATTGTCATGTTCCAGACCAGTTAGAGATGATCTGATCTTTGTGACATGGAGCATTAACCTGCTGGAAGTAGCATCAGAAGATGGTCCACTGTGGACATAAAGGGATATGGTCCGTAACAATACTCAGGTAGACTGTGGAGGTTAAACCAGGATCCGTTGGTACTAAGGGACCCAAAGTAGGACAACATAATCTCCCATTAGCCATTAATACCAGACAGGATGGATCCATGCTTTCATGATGTGACACCAAATTCTGACCATCTGAATGATGCAGCTGAAAATGAGACTCGTCAGTCCAGAAAACGTTTTCCAGTCTCTTCTGGTCCAGTTCTGGTGATCCTGTGTGAATTGTAGCCTCAGTTTCCTGTTCTTAGCTGAGAGGACTGGTGTGGTGCTGTAGTCCACCTGCTTCAATATTGTGGTTCAGATGGTGGATATTTGAGCTCCTGATGCCTTTCCATCATCCCAACCAGTCTGCCTATTGACCTCTGACCTCTACAAGACATTTTCATCCACACAACTGCTGCTCCCTGGATGTTTTCTCTTTTTCAGACTATTCTCTGTAAACCTTATGGATGGTTGCTGGTGATCAGACCAGTCTGTCTGGGTGCTAACAACCATCAGTCATTACATTTCCTTTCATTTCCATTCTGAAGCTCATTTGAACTCTAAACAAGTTGTCTTTAGATTCCTAAATGCTACCATGTGAATGGCTGGCAAGCTATTGGTGTTAACAAGCAATTGAACAGGTGTACCTAATAAAGTTGTTGGCAAGTGTATACTCCTGCCTCTCTCCCAAGCTGCCTAATCAATCCAACATGGGCTCATGTTTCAGCTCCCGCCCTTCAATAAATAAACTAACACCTTTCTTAAATATGTGACAAAACACCATTAAAGTTTACTGGTTTCAGAGTGGGAGGTGCTGCTCTTCCACCTGTGGGTTAGGATAAGGTGGGCGGGTGAGTTAGGAGAACGTCTGGATTCATAAAACTGAAACGAAGCTGCTCATGTTTTCTTTTCCACACATTAGTATCTCACACATGCACACCTGCTCTTGATTGTCCAATTTGTACGCGGTGCAGTGGTCACAAGGGAGCAGAGAGAGCGTAAACAGGCTGATAGCATCTCAGATGAGGTCACTTCAGCTGGAAATACACTCAGAACCAAGAGACGGAGCTCAACTCAGACGTACGGCTTCAGACTTCATCACAGCTGAGAAGAACAAGGCCGACGTTGTTGTAGGCGATAGAAAATAGTATTTATGAGAACAATCCACATTCAGGCCTGTTTACACTGTAAACCGAGTCTTTTTGTAGCAGGTCTGCTCCTGGTTTCAACCTCTAAGGTCAGGGGGCATGTGTCTGGGTAAAAGTTCAATCTGAACTCATTAAGTTAGTCTGGAACTCCAGTTTACAAAGACAGTTCATACACCAGTTTTACGTTCTCACCTAAACACCTCCTCTTTTGTGTGACAAACTTTAGTTTTTTGTTTATGTTTATTCATTCGGCAGATGCTGCTATCCAAAGCGATTTACAATTAACTCATGTTTTCTGGTCTATGTACTTCCAGGTTCCCATGAGATTATCAGTTTTAGATTTCTAAGAAAGACTGAAAATATGGCAGCTCCCACAAACTGCATCTACCTCCAATCCCTCGCTGTGGCAGCCAGTCACAACCTCTGATAGCATGAAATATTTCGTAATCTTTTCCTGCGTCGTGGTGATGTTATCGCCACAGTCTGCTCCCAATTTGTTGCCTCAGATTGGAAATATATTCACTTATTCATCATATAAGAAGCCTTTTAGTTTCTGAGCAAATGCTAAAATGATAACTGCTAACAAAATGATCCATCAGCAGTCTGGTTAATAGAGTTTTAGAGATATTTAAAAGGCGGATGATTGGTTGCAACCCACCATTCCTTTTTAAAGGTTTTTCCAACCACTTCATAGACTCCATCTCTCCACAGATTTGCTGTTTCTAAGAGGAAATACTTTGACATTTCTGCACATTTTGCTCTCACTTTGTGGTGTATGTTGAAGGATGCGTAAGTGAATCTAAACAGTCAGTTGGTCTGTAAAGTCTGAAGGCAGCGTTCACATCTTCCTCCTCCTCCTGATGATGTTTGTTTTTCTTCCTGCCTTTTAAAACATGACTAAATAAATCAAGTGCTTTTCTGGCCCAGCATCAGTCATTCCTCTGCTACTGATACCCGCTCTCCGACAGATGAGGATGTGTGTGTGAATGCATCTATTTCCACATGTGCTTATATCAGGTCACACATAAATAAAGACCAGAAAATCTCATGCAACTATTTTAAATACTTCTGCTTTCACTACGCATAATCCAGCTCCACCAGATTAGCCTGCAACTGCTATTTTTAACGTTGCTCAACTGATTTGTGTGTGTGTTGCTGTCCCCCTTTCCCCCCCAAAAATGGTAAAACACCCACAGCAAATGAGAGGGCTCCTTTGAGGAATGTGTTTCTCGTGTTCTCACGGTGTAAAAATGACGCTATCACAGAGCTCCAAGAATCAGCAGCTTTGTCCTCATTACATGGCGCTCGGCCCAATCTGTGTGTGTGTGTGTGTGTGTGTGTGTGTGTGTGTGTGTGTGTGTGTGTGTGTGTCTTCAGGCATGGGCAGTTTAGTTTATGCTTAAATAGTAAATGACAGTCTTTATGAGACCCTTTTCTCTGGTAAAAACATGGAAAGATTGTTTAACTGTTCATACAGCCAGAGGTCACACTCCGGTTCATGTGTGTGTGTGTGTGTGCATGTGTGTGTTAGTGGACTTCCCCATGCATGTGGCTATGTTTAGATATACAAACCCTCTGATAACATTACAGGAGTGGGTGCAGGCTTGATTGATGGAGATTTTATTGGTTTTATGAGGTTCAGGGAATTTTATTTTTACTTTGGACATTTTAAATGTTTGCTTATGTCACCTTTTGGGTCATTAATTGTAGCATTATACAAGAGTTTTTCTTTATTTTAGTGTTTTACCTGCTTTGGACTTCTTTTCTAATGTTGCTCAAGGGAAAACAGTCATCTGCATATAGTCGGAAAAAGCTGTAAGTAAGTAAAGTTTATTTCTATAGCACCTTTCACAGAAAAAATCACAAAGTGCTTCACAGAAAACAGAATCAAACATGATAAAAAAACAAATAAAATCAATAAAACAAACAAAATATCATTACAAATCAAAATCATTAAACAACAACAAGAGAACATAAAAGAGTTATTTAAAAGCAGTTTTGAATAATTGGGTCTTCAGCTGCTTTTTAAAGGAGTCCAGACTGTCTATACAGCGTAAAACTAAAGGAAGGTCATTCCAAAGTCGAGGTGCAACAGACTGGAAGGAGCGATCACCTCGACTTTTAAATCTGGTCCTTGGAACTGTTAGGAGATTCTGGTCTGTGGACCTGAGAGCTCGGGTTGGAGCGTAGGGCTTTATCAGTTCAGTAACATAAAGAGGAGCTTGACCATGTAGGGCCCTGAAAGTTAGAGTCAGGATTTTAAAATGAACTCTACATTTAACAGGTAACCAGTGCAGAGACCTCAGAATAGGAGTGATGTGATCTTTTCTGTTTGCTCCAGTGAGGAGCCTCGCTGCAGAGTTCTGGACCAGCTGAAGGCCATAAAGGGCTTTTTGGTTCAAACATGTGAAAAGTGTGTTACAGTCATCTAGACGGGAGGAGATAAAAGCATGAAGAACCATTTCCAGTTCAGGTTTTGACACCAACTTTCTCAGTTTAGAAATATTTCTCGGATGATAAAAACAGTTTCTGACCAGCTGTTTTGAGTGACCTTCAAGAGACATTGATTGGTCGAAAATAACACCCAGATTACTCAGGTTTGACTTTACAGCATAACTTAAATGTCCAATGTGATGAACAAGTGCTTGTAAAGGTTTACAATTAAATTTACAAGTCAATGTTTTAAAATCTCAAACTTCTTTTGTAAACTTTTAGAAATTCTAATACAGTTAAATGTTCTCAGAAGAGATTTTAATAAATTTTTTGCTTGTTTTTCTCACAAGACAGACCTATAAAGTTTAAATGCATGGTTACATTTGCAAGAACAGTTCCTCTTAGATCCTGTCTGTCTTTTAGGAAAATGTGTATTATCTGTGATTTTTTAAAAGCTGTGTCCATCTTTGGGTTTCTCTAGATGAGTAGAAATCAAAGACCCAGAATATAAACATTTTGACCAATTTTCAGAATAAATCCAGCAAATGTTTGTATTAGTATTATAAATATAACTTATGCTATAAATATAATGATAAGAGTTCTCAAAGATGGGTTATTTTGTCCATCTTGGTGTCAAGTCCCTATAGCTACCATCATATGATCACTTCTATGTCTACAAAGGCCACCAGGTCACCAAATAAAAGCTGAATTGAACACTTAAAAACGTCAGTTTACAAACTAGCATGAGACCTAATTGTTCACCTCCTAACTGCAGTCACTGAGCACCTGATTCAGGTAATGAAAACACCCATTCCTCCTCCATACAACACAGTGAAACCACAGCTTTCTCCCTCTAAATGCTGACAAACATCTGGAAAGTTACAGCTCTCAATACTTTCCAAGAATCAGTCACAGCATGTAACTGTTGGTGAAACAGTGAAAATTTGTAGCGACGTCATACGTGTTAGTTCTGGACGGTTTGTTCTCAACTCATGATCCCTGATTGGGATACAGAGGTAAGAGTTGCAGGAATAAATACAGGAATGTGAATGTTTCCACAGAGCTGTAGGTGTTTCTGTAGAACTATGAGCAGTACGGTGAGTAGAAAGTTTTCTGGTCACTGCTGGACTGTTTGACCACTTCATTGGCATCGTTTAAAGCTGGGTGCCGATCCGAGGCTCTGCCAGCAGATACATGGTCACTCAGAGTGAAACTGACAGCGCCACAGCATGGTCACCCCTGCGTCATTCCTGACCGTGGTAAAGCAGCTTGTGTGTGGGTGTGAGTCTGTGTGTGTTCAGGGTGAGGTCAGACTGTAAATATAGCCTCTTCTGTCTTTGACCTAACTTCCAGACAGTCTGTGTCCGACAAGGAAAATCGCTGCCGTCTCTGACTTTTTTGGTCAAAATGCAACCAAAGCGAGGAAAGGGGGTGGGGGATGCTGAGGGAGAATGTGTGTTTGGATGTTTTCGGAGGGGCAAGAGGGAGGTTAATAATTCCAGCTATCTCCAAAAATAGCTGTCTCAGTTAAGAACCGAAAAAGAATCTGTTCTGCTAAAAATCACAGCTCCGTCGCAGCCATCTGGATGATGTGTGCTCCCTGAGGTGGAGCCTGGGAAAGTTAGCTGTGCGTACTAGCATGCCACTAAGTGTGTGTGTAAAGGCAGTCCTAAATTGAATGATTGAGGATCTTGCTTTCATTTATGCAGAAACTAGAAGGAAAGCAGTCTTGTTTGGACTGATAGGACAGCGTCTGCTCCAGATGTTCATCATTCATCCTGTGAGTTTGGTCTGGTTCTGACTTTGGTCAATAATGGTTCATGTTTCAGTCAGATCCACCCCAGACTTTTAGAGCTACATGTAATACTTACTTTCTGAAAGTTTTATTAAAATCCACCCAGTGGTTTCATGAGATTTGTTTTCCTAACAGACAAATCATCAATGCCAAAGTTTTATCAAAGATCTTAGTGTGTGTTGGGATGACTCTCACCTACAAACACACACAATTACCTGGGTCTGCTGTTTCCTTGTTGTGCAAGAAGTTGATTTACTTCCCTGTGTTTACCACAACAAAGCTGCTAGTTGATTCTTTATCTCAGTCACAAAATCTGTTAATTAAAGCCCCACCTGCCATCGGTCATACCAGAGTTTGACACTAAGATCATCTCGTGTTTAGATATGTTGAAATGATTTAGCCATTGTGGTCAAATCTAGAAAATGATGTCATGCTTGATCTCACTCAGTGTCACACTCTGCCATGCTGTCTGTTAGTATTCAGAGTATGAGAATGACCCTGAGTTAACAACACACCTAATGTTGATTCCATACGTTTAATGGGTAGCTGTTACTTTTTAAGAGTCTCACTAAATTCTGCTCAGTGGTTCATGAGATAATTTGCTAAAAGGCAAACAGACACATGCCACCTTTCATCAGCTGGCAATAAAGAGCCTGTCTTCACTTAGGAAGTCATGGAATGTTAGGCCTTCAGTGTTTGTCATTTTAAAGGTATTTCATTACTTCTAAACGATTGTTTGGATTGCTGCGTAACATTTTTACTTCAGACGAAATGAATCAATCAGAATATCAAAACTGTAGCTTTTATCAAACTCTCTCCTCAAAAATGAACAATGTGTCATGATATGTGTTCCTGAGTGTGTGTCAGTGTTGAGCTGGTGTTGAGCGGTGTGACGCTGTTTAGAGAAGCGAGCTGTTTGGATGGTTGGAAACTTCTTGTCAGTGCTGCAGAGAGAAAGTGTGACAAGGTTTGCGTTTGAGGTTTAAAGCAAAGATGCACAAAGAACAAAGGATCCTTTGAGTTTTTTACAGGCAGCTGTCAGACGAGTCCCTTCTTCTTTCAGTCTGGTGTTTGGGATTACCTGTTTTGGAATGCTGTGTTGTTCTTAAGCTTTCTGGCCTTCTATTCACAAAGTCCCAACCTAACAGGCTCAAGTTATGAGACTTTCCAATTCAAGTTGCACATCCACCATGTAGTAATCTACAAGCTTCTAGTATAATTCTGACTGAAATCTGTTCTCTTCATTTACATTTTTTAATTTTTGTATTAGGTTGAGTTTGGGGTTTTGAGAAGACCACTCTAGAAGCTTAATGTTAGCTTCTTTATTTATTCAGAAACAAACTTGTTTTGGATTTTTGTGCAAGTTTCAACCATCCAGCTCTTAATTTCACTCACCTAAAGGCAGTTAATGATGTCCATGATCAGCACACTCAGGCGCTCTCCTTCACCTGACACCCAGCTTGCACTGCGCCTGGCCTTGACTCTTCTTTCTGCAGGTTGTGGGCCGACATGGAGGAAGCTTCCAGCTCCAGGGGGGCTACCCTGGTCCCTCACTTCCAGGCAAGGTGTCCTGCTTTTTATGGTCATCCTCTTTGAAGGTTCTTGATGAGATCCTGGATATAAGCGGACAAAGTAAGCTTCCTCTGTAGGGTGGCTACGTTCAGCCTTAGAAATAAGATGAGGAGCTTCATCATCTGGGTGGAGCTCGGAGTAGAGCTGCTGCTCCTCTGCATCATAATAAGTCAGCTGAGGTGGTTCATGCATCTGATTAGGATTTGCCCTGGTCGCCTCCCTCAGGAGGTTTTCCAGGCACATCTGGGATGAGACCCTTAGGGAAGTCTCTTGCTGATAGGATTATGTATCCTCAGGCATGGGAATGTCTTTCGATCCCCCAGAGGGAATTCTGGGCTTCCCTCCTGAACCTGTTACCTCCACAACCCGACCTTGGATAAGCAGAAGAAAATAGACAAATAGATAACTGTTTGGTGAAAGTCCTTATTCTTTGTTTTTCCACAACAGGATGCTGGCATGAGATTCAATTTAAATGTATGCACCCAGTTCATCCTTTTAAAAGTCACACGTGAAAACAAGGTTTAAAATAATAACATTCAGGAGTGCACTTTACCTTCTCATTGGGTTTTTGGTATGTACTTCTGAAGCTGATACAACATATGTTTCAAAGCATCTTTTATTGGGTTAAAATGAACTGTTGCATATCACTACAACACTTAAATATTTGCTTGTATCTGTATCATAATACACTGACTTTTACCCACTATAGATTCATTTTAACAAAAGAAACACGAGTCATGATGGAGCTCTGTGTTGGAAAACTCTTAGTAGGTCACCTAAAGGTCTTTTTATCCTCTAAATTACTGTGATGTATAAGAATGTTTATTAGTAAAAAAAAAACCATGTCAAGTTAAACTTAGTCACATGTAAGCATCTACAGTAGTCAGAGGTTATCTGGTGTCGGTCTGAGTCCTATAGGTCATTTTGTAATTTCAATACTATTTGCCTAATCCCAGTGTGAGATGGCTGTAGGTGATTGCTGTTGTATCCGGGAAGTGTTGGCCATTGATGGATGTGTGCCCTAAAAGAGCAGCTGATAACACTGACTCGTGACGTCCATAACCGAGGCCGTGTTTGTGTTTAAATGTGACGTTGTGGTGTATTTTTTAGTCCTGTAAATGCACGTGATATCCACATGAATGCCTTGTATCGTAGCTGTAAGTGCAGGTCATTAATCTCGTTATCAGTGGTGAGACTGGAGCTGTGTCTGCTCCTTGAATGGTAGCAGACGCGGCTCTGCTCCCAGGAAAAAAATCACAACATTTTCCAACTTAGTTTTCTGGCTTCAACACTTTTAGTCTGGCAGCTGGGCGAGCGTGGTGTGGAACAGAGCTGAGAACGTCTGAAGCAACAAATGATCTGGAAACCAAACAGAACCGTCTGCGTTCCACGGCTGAGACGATACGAACCGATTGGCTCCGGCAGCATCGTCAGAGCAATTCTTTATTTCAAGTGGTGTTTAAGCTGCATTTACAAACACTTACATGGCTTTGAGTGGTTTCCAAACTGAGTACGATAATCCACTTATGTTACATGAAGCTTGTTTAGAATTGACTGTAAAGCTCTTTTTTTATTTGTGCAGTGCTTTAAATTAATCCCAGCATACGTAGCTGCTTAGCAGGTAAAATGTGCTTTGCATTTGTGTGTTTGCACACATGTGGATACCTGTGTGTGAAACCCTGGGGTTAATGGCATTAGCAGGCTGTGATTGGGGCTGATGGCTTTCTGCAGCCATAATGGCAGCTCTATTAAGTGTTTACTATGAGCAATTCCACATGTCAGCTGGAGTCAAGCAGCAAGAGGCAGGACTGAGGAGCTGAGAGTCCCAGGAAGGCTGGGAGAGGGAGAAAGGGAGGATAAGGGGTCAGCTGGCTGCAGAGGAGGGAGGGAGGGAGGTCTGGATACATCATTTTTCCTAAGCAGTGGTTTGGGGTTACTCTTTAGGCACTTTAGTTTTTTGTGACAGCTTTTAAATCAAGCGTCAGGATCTGTTTTCCTCCCGAGGACAAACACATTTAACACTCATGTCCTAAAATCCACCTTGACAGAGAAACACAGTTTGTCTCCACCAGCGTTGTTCATGCTGGCCTGTAATTTGTTGCTCCTCTCTCCTTCACTACGTGTCCGTCTGCTCTGGAACCATAGTGGTGAGGTTGCACTTTTTGACCTGTACCAGTGTATTTTCAGTCAGCTGGCTGCCTTTTGGTTTCTACCAGGGATTTTCCCGCAACCTTTGGTTGTGCTGCGTCTGCTCTCTCTGACAGGGGCATATGGCAAGGATTAAATATAATACACAGAAGAAGAAAAGGGGAACTGGCAGCCACAGCAGCTCACGCTGAATCAGATGGTGAAATTATTAGTCGTCCATGAATTTGCTGAATCACCAAATATAAGAAGCAGTTGCTCTTTTTCTTATTTTTATTCATTTAGTTCTTTTTTATCATGTTGAATACTATTGAAAATTTGCAGCTTGTATTATTTATTTAGTTATTTATTTACAAAAGTGGAAAAGAATGAAATAATTTTAACATTTTTAGAAATCATATGTCATTAAAAACGTGTTTATTATTTTATAAATAATGAATTGTTTTATTTCTGATCACGTTTAAGTTTAATTTCCACCTGTTAATAAGCTCTGTTTATGGTTATGTGTTGTTTTGTTCATGCTTAGGAAAAACAAAATCTAAACAAAACAATTAAATAAAATAACACATATCAGTTTTATAGAATTAAAACTCTGTTTATTTAATCTTTTATCTGACAGCTCAGCAACTTAATGGAACACATTGAACAAGCATAGAACTAAATAAAGTCTAAAAATATTGAGAAGTTTGAAGAAAAAGTTGAACATTTATACCTATTATGATTTCTACCTTCATATTAATATTACTTTTTTAAATGAATTAAAAATGCATTAAAAAATCATGTTTTTCTTGGTTTGCAAGTTAAATAATGTAAACTTTAAATGTCTCCTGATCAGAACTCCAGCATCGAACAGGTTGAAGTGATTTTTGAAAATTTCTTGTTTTATCTCTATTTTAACCCTACTTAACTGATTTGTTGTTTTTCACCCACGATCTTTTCTCTCTCTTTAAAAGTCAAACTACCAATAAGAACTGAACCACATTTCCAAACTCCATTCGTGTGTTTCTACACTCTCTGAGCACAACCCAGCATTTGAACTCTGGTCTCTGGGTTTTCCCTCGTGTATGTCAGAGAATAATTCAGGTAAAGAGGTTTTCAGTGGTCGCCGAGGTCGAGATCGGTCTCTGAGCTGTAGCCGAGTGTGGAGTGCGGATGGGGGTCATCCTGTGGCCATGTGAACAGGAAGGTGCGGGTTCAGCGTGAACCTCTGAGCTGTTTATCAGATAGTTAATGAAGCAGTTCAGATCTGTGAAACCCCGAGAGAGAGAGAGGAGGGACGGGAGTGGGGAAAAAGAGCAGAGGGTAAAAGGTAAAAGAAAGCAGGGTGGGGTGAAGTACAGGAGCCTAAAATATGGAAATGTGGGAATATCACCATGGAGCCAAAGCCCTTCTGTTATCACCTCAGGCTGAGATGAATAAACCATTCTCCTAATAGTTCACTTTGCTTTATTCCCCATTACAATGAAAACACACATCATATTATTTATTACATTTCCTGGTTAAAAATCAGCAGAGGCCATATCACTCAGCTCCTGCCGTAAACATTTTCTCTGGCTGCAGGAGAAGCAGAACGGCGTTCCCAGCTCCCATCATCACAGACATCCAGTTTACTGAGGGCGACGCATTCATCAGTGTGGTTTGCAGGAAAAGAAGCTGAGCTTGCTTCATTACAAGTTCAAATAATCAGCCAGTCAGATGATCAAAACAGAATTACAGCGTAGAAGTCGGTGTTTGATGTTTTAGCATTTCCAGTGATAATTAGTTCTGTTCGCGCAGAGCGGGGAGAAGCTGGAACGCCTAAATTCTCAGGCTGGATCAACATCTGTACGCTTTAATGTCATTTATATCCTGCTGTAACAATATCAATCAGTTATCTAATTTATTGTTTAACCTCAAAATAAACAACAATACTCAGATTTTAAAGTGATATTTCAGGATTTCTGAAGTTGTGTGATGAACAGTTGAACCACAAAATATTCAAAACATATCTTTCAAACATGAATACATTTAAAAATCCACTAATCCACTTTCTGCCTCATGTGTTGGCCAATAATTATATATTATTTTAGTTTTTTTCCCCATACGTCAACAATAATCAATCTTTTGAAATGGAAAAAGTACAAATATTTAAAATGTGGATGTGCACATTGTTTAGTTTATCACATGCATAAAATGATAAGTCCATGTTTGTAAAGTATTGGATGGGTATTTGAGATGTGTCTGACTCAGTAAATTTTCTGCCTTCAGGTCATTTCTAAACCACGCTGATGCAGTTTGAGGTGTGTCTGCAGCTGGTTTGTCTTTAGGCCTGTGAGCATTAAAACTGAAGCCAGTTACCTCAGCGTGCTGCAAACGTTAGTGACAAATTGTTAGCAAAATTCAGGAGGGAGTTTTCAAAGTGTCTCAAAATGTTTGTAGGGTTTTTTTGTTTTTTTTTGTCCTCACACAAGTTGCTATACTTTTTAAACATTTGAAAAATGTTCTCAATAGTTGCAGAGTCGTCTCACGTGTCGGGAACCTGCCTGGAATCTTCTCTGTCTGTGAGTCAAAAACTGCAGGAATTGTGAGACATCTGCAGGGGTTGGTGACCAAATAGCTAATAAAATCAGGATAAATTACAAACAAATTCAGTTGTTTTTAAGCAGCTCAATAAAACACTGAAGCCGCGAAACACAGTCTGATTGGCTCGTTCCCCCGTCACTCTAGGATTTAGGTGCTGCCATTGGTTTGTGTGTCAGTGTGAGAAGTCTGTTTTGTTCATCAGGAGGCCAGGGGGTGAGAGGTCAGAGTTCAGGCTCAGGGGAATCATCAGCGTTCAGCAGTCAGATGAACCTGAACGATTCTAAGATCGGAAGGCTTCACCTCCCTGAGGAAGTTCATTCCATTACTGTGTCTGTGTGTTTGTGTGTGTGTGTGTGTGTGTGTGTGTGTGTGTGTGTGTGTGTGTGTGTGTGTGTGTGTGTGTGTGTGTGTGTGTGTGTGTGTGTGTGTGTGTGTGTGTGTGTGTTTGCATGGCGTGTGGTTTACCAGTAACACAATTAGTACACTCTGTTTTTGAACAGTGTGACAACATACCTGTGTGAGGTTACACAAGCATCAGGAGAAAACGCTGGCCTTGAGATCCATCTGACTGACCGAGCCATGAAAATCTGAAACAAATCTTTGCGATGCCCATTATTTCAAAGTAACTAATGTGTTTCTTGTTTATGAGCTCACATTTCTAATAAATAAACAAACACTGAATATCACTCCTTTATTTGTGTTTTCCATAAACTGAATTCACCTTGTCTTGAATAAAAAATAAGGCCTGGCAAGCTTAGGGGCGGGATCAACGTTTGTCAATCCAACTGTCTTCGCATGCTATTGGATAGCGCTAGGACCAATCAGAACTGTTTATCAACAACCAGAACCAGCTGGTAAATGAAACTTTTACTGTGTCTTGTTGGCGAAGCCGCCAATACCTCCTTTTTCAAAATGTCTCTATCTGTTCGAGTCTAATCCCAAATCTAAATCATCCAAAGTTGATAACAAAGCCATTTCACACAAACGCGGTTCCCGAGCTGCCACCATGTTGTTTAAATTCAAAGTCAAAGCTCTGCTGTCATTGGTTAATCCTGCCCACCAAACAGAGCATTGTGAATGGCCCAGTATGAGACTGACTGGACCAATCAGTGGGCTGCTGAGGTTCTAATGGAGCGTGGCTAGACCCAAAGCCGTATAAAGAGAAAGTTACGACACGCTTTGATCTCGCCGACAGGCGGTCACGTGGTTCATGCAGCCTCCAATAGTTCCAACAGCTCAGCGCTGTCAGTCAGTCAGAGCGGTTTCTGGCAGGATACACTGCTACAACGATTATTTTTCTCATCTCCCGAGCTATTTTCAGTAAATATTGACCAACAATGTATATCAGTTACCCCCAATTATGTATTTTAATCAAAGGATTTTTTAAAGAAGCGGCAGAAACAACATTTATCGTAGAAAATTTTGGCTACAGATTATATTTAAAAATTAAAATGTTTCTGCAATATACTGATCTATACCAGCAGGTTTAAAGTGGTTTATTATTATGCTAACCAAGTAAAGAAAACCAGAGTATAAGACCTATTAAGAGCTCTTAATGTCGTTCTGCATGCTAGCATGAAGATGCTACTGTTTATTTTATTATTTTTATTTTTTTAATAATAACTTTATTGACTTCAGCATATTGTACAGATAAAATTAATGTAAGAAACATCAAAAGGAGTAAACCAAAGTTCACATTCTTCAGCAATAAATATTTTTCAGAACTTGAGACCAGTCAGCTAAAGTCAAGATTAAACAATAGTCAAGTAGAGATTTTAACATCAAACAATAAATTATAAGGAATACAAACAAACAGTAAATAAAAAAATTATATTAAACAGAAAAGACTAAAAAAAAACAAAAACAAAAAAAAACACTAGGGTATACTTGAAAGATTAAGGTCATTTGTTAAATTGTAAAGAGTTAGTGCTTGTTTCCCCTTCATGTAACGAAGTGACAGCAAAAAGTGACAGAATTCTTTGTGAAACGTAAAGAAGGAAGGTTTTGATTTCAGAAACTTAGATTTATGGATAAAGAATTTCCCAAGAATGGTAATCACATTTAAAACAGATTCATATTTTTTATCGGTCCATAACATTCCAAACAAAATGTCCTTTTTAGTGAGTTCTGGCAGATGAGGAAGCCTGGAGTACAACCAGTAATGAACATCATCCCAAAAGGCTTCACTGTAAATGCATCATAAAACAAATGTTCTGTTGTTTCAACAGCTGCCTCACAAAAAGCACAACCATCACACTCAAAACCAAATCGTTTTTGGAGAAGTTCACCAGAGGGATAAATACCTGAAATCATCTTAAAATTGATTTCCTGCTTTAGGAGGAAGTGGGAGTTTGATATAATCACTCCTAGTCTGAGATCTTTCTTTAGTGGAGAATAACAGAGATATCTGATTTGGAATTGTTTGAAAAGGATACAAAGTGTCAGTAAGAAATTTCCTAATTACAGAGTTGGAGAATTTGGAACTTGTAAAATTTTGACCATTGATCAACAATTCAGGAAAACACAAATTATGATCAGTATATTCAGAGTAAGAGCAAGAACTCACAACCAGATTTTGAGGAATAGCTCTACATATGTTGTGGAAAATCTTAGGGTCTTCTACCAGATCGTATTTTAAGTGAAATTCATTACAGGACATTAGACTACCTCTATCATTTAACAAATGCATCACAGACCAAATACCCTTATCATTCCAGTTCTTAATAAAAAATTATTTGTTTTTCATAGTAATATATCTACAATTCCACAGGGGTGTGTCATGGGGGCTAAAATGATGTTTGTAAAGTAACTTCCAATAAAGTAACACTTGTTGATGGAAAGAGGAGAGTTTTATGTGTAACTTTTTTAGGTCAAAGTCACAGCCAAGAAGGACCTTTATTCCTCCAAATTTGGAAAAAATGTGATTGGGGATCAAAAACCAGAGGCTATTTTGATTTTTTTAGAAAATTATTTAACCATTTTATTTCAAGTTTGCCGTTTAAACAGTCAAAATCAATCGCCTGCAGACCTCCCTCTTCAAATGTTTTAACCAGGTTACCCTTCCTCATATAATGTGCTTTCCTGTTCCAAATGAAATCAAAGTTTGTTTGGTTGATCTTTTTAATAGCTGCCTTGGAGAATTCAAAGGAGCATGCTGGATATATCAGCCTAGAAATGCTCTCCATCTTAGTAAGGAAAATTCGACCAAAAAGAGAAAGCATTCTCTGTGACCAGCTGTTAAGGGACGACTTACACTTGAGAAGTCTGTTCCAGATGTTCAGGTTTTCCAGTTCTGTAGCATTCTTAGTTATATGCATTCCTAAATATTTCACTACAGGTTTTATTGGGATGTTACATGTCGTTAACAGTGAGCATTCCTTTAATGGTAAAATCTCACATTTATTAACATTCAAATAAAGACCTGATGCTTTAGAAAAAATATTGATAATTTTGAGGATTTTAGGAATTTCC
>SSNR01000069.1:351488-556612 GCA_006937965.1 Callopanchax toddi | reverse complement strand
AAAAATGTATATTCTCTGTAATTTTCTGTAGAAAAAGTAGTTCTTAACATTTATACTTAAAGTAATCTCAGCAGCTTTGCTTTTCTTTGACATAAACTTGATGTTCAGTGCTGCAGACCAGTGCCACCATGTGTCTCTTTGGTCAAAACAATAATACTGAGCCTGCAAATAAAATGCACAACACAATAAACAGGGTTCTGATTCAGGGTTATTAAACATGTGAGCTGTAAAGAGGATTCAATGAAGTTTTTCTTTGGTTATATTAAATTTGAGAATTAAGTAATTAACACACAATGAATGTGCAAATCCGTTACATCCCATAAACTATTAATAACCAGATGACAGGTGAACCAGTCAAACTGGCTCAGTCCCACGATGATGTCGTTTCACAGAACCAGACACAAAGGGACAGCAGCACCATAACTTAGAGCAGTTGTTCTTAAACTGGAGGTTGAGGGCCCACTGTGGGTCACAGCACTGAGCCTTGAGACTGAGACAATCGCCAGAAAAATAATTCCTAACATCATATCCCACTATTAATGTTGTCATCATATCTTTGATTATTTAGCATTTATCTATGATTTTTAGAACTATTCTGGGTTAAGTCCCTGCCGTAGTTATTTTGTTAAAGGTTTTGGAACCACTGATCACCTCTGTATCCATCGTGGATCATTTTCAACCCTCCACCCCACCTGGATCATTTCCTCACATCAGCGATGCAGGAAGCAGACGGTTTAAAGCTGTTGTGTGAAAAAGGTTTTTGGTTTTTCAGTGAATAAAGAAGAATAAGCTCCTTTTTCTGGGGCTTGAGTGGCTCAGAGGTTAAAGCTTGCAGAGATAACGAGGGCAGGATGGTTCAGTTACAGCGGGCAATCGCTTCACTCTGTCTCATTGTCTCTTTATTTCTAGGAGCTAAAGAGGCTGAAAAGCATTTAACCTTTGACCCTTCAGACAGGAAGCAAGTGACATTGGGCTCACAGCTCGGCATTGTGGCTCACTTCAAGTGGAAATACCTGTCACTGAGTGTGTGCTGTGTGTGTCCTGAATGCTGCTACAGCTGACTCTTTCACTGATCAGAAAGTTTGGCTCCGTCTGTGTGCAGAATGTTTGTGTGCCGTGGGAGGAGCGTTACCTCAGGCCGTGTGCTAATATATGTGTAATTCATCATTATCTCTGTCAGTGTTTGTGCTCGACGTCCCTGGGGACAGAAAGAAGTAAGCAGTGAAGGTTACAGGGGGGTTAAACATGCAGGTGTGCCTCGTGAGTCTGTCATTGTGTGAATTTGCTCACTTGTCTGTATTTACCTGGGGTACAAACCCCCCGGGGGCTGCAGAGGGGATGGCAGATTTGTCTGTTTTTGTGGAAGCTGATACCTGATATGATTCGTGTAAATCAGAAAAAGCAAAGCTACCAGCATTTTCCTCAGAAACGTGAAACCAAAAGACGTGCGATGTAAACTGTCAGGGTTGTTTTGAACTTTCAAACCAATTCAACTGTCATAGCTTTGGAGAGCCATCAGTCGATCTAGACAGGCTGCTGGTTTCTTGCCAAGGCTGAGGCTGTGGTTTGGCTCAGGTGAGTGGTCTTTGCCTGAGCTGTGCAGAGGTGGATTGGTTCTGATTAGTTTTGGCTGACAGGCCTGACTGTTTCTGATGGTTTTCTCTTTTCTTTTAGACTTTTTGATTTGCCTGAGCCTGTAGCTCACTGGACAGTGACAACTAGCTAGCTACAGTTTTCAAAAATATCTCAAAACTATTCACAAAGGTTCCTTACTGTAGAACAAATGTCCTCCTAAAATATCCACAACATTTCTTCAAAAAGTCCAATAACGGGATGTTGATGATTAAAGAAAGAGGGACCAGTGCAGTGAAAGATGAAGGACAAATAAGTAACCAGCCCAAGAAGTCATCTATCCAAAACCTCATTACAGTATCCTCTACAGCGATCACACTTGAGACATTTGATTGCACACATGCAGGTTTTCAAGTCCATGCAGACCAGGAGGACGTCATGGGTGAACTGTTCATATTTTAAATGCAATCATTTAATTTCATTGTTCATATGTAGCAGCTGGTGACTCAATTATGACAGGATTTTTTGGACCCTGTCAGTCAACATGACGAACAACGAAAAATTGTAGCGTAACCTCTGTGTTGGTGAGCAACTTGTAAATAAAATGAGAGTTAACTTGCAAACAAGACAACATTCCCAGAGGAGGGTTAAATTGTTGGACGTTGTATTAAACCATTGGCAAAAGTTGTCTACATCCAATTTATTGTGATTCAAATGAAAATGTACTTATTTTCTTTGCAATTTTAATGACTCCAGCAGTCACAGCCTGAAGAGATACTGGCTTTGATCCACAACGTCTGGCATGAAGGTTGAAACCAAATCAGCACTACTATTAGAAAACAGTGGATGTATAAAATAGTCCCATAAAGTGGGTGAATTCTATGCTGAAAGGTTTGACTTGTATCTGTATTTTTGTTTTGCCGCCTGCAACAGAAATGCTTGAAGCTGTATTTCCGACATGGGAAGCCGACTACATAAAATGCCTGGCATGCCAGCGACAACAGAAATTGACGTCACGCTGGCACACTTCAATAATATCTTTCATTGAGCTGTCATTTAAAATACAAGCAAAGTATTCCACAAAAGCAGTTTTACGGGAACTCGCAATAAATTTTATATAAAGTACAGAAACTAAAACCTTCAACAAAACATCTGCAGCTGGGAGATTCAAATCAGATAGTTCTCTTTTTAAACGCCATTCAAGATGTTTTTTTTCTTAATCTTGCTTTTATTGAATCTTCTCCCTAAAATATTAATTGAAGATTCTAATTAGTGTCATTCGTTCTTGCAGCCTTGATGATAATTGATGCACTTTTGGACAGTGTTTGTGCTGAAGCGAGCGTGTGCTTTTCACTCAGTTGGTGTGTCTCTGTTTGAGTGCATGTCGACGCTTGTGCTCGTCTGTGCTAATACAGGTTAGCTGTCATACTTCCAAGTTCATGTGTTGCTGGAGGGCATTAACTGCTGTGAGTTGATTGACAGCTCTGTGGTTTCTGTCCAACCTCTCATGCCGAGGATGACGACTGCTGATAAATGGGAAGCTGTCTTTCAATCTGTCTCCTCATCCTGTTGGTGTGCACACAATTTTTCCACTGTCACTCCTTCTGCACAGTCTTGCAAATCCATCTCTGACTAAATTAACTAGAATCGGTGAGCAACTACACAATGAATGTTAAATTTGCATTGCAAAAAGGCAGAGAACCACCTTCCTCCGTTATGTTCTCTGTTTCCAGTCTGATGTTTTTACCAGAAAATAGAAATTCTTACTGTTTTGCTTTTTTTTGTTTGCGAACAGATTTCTGTTGTTTACGTCAAATAAAAACATTTTAGTATTTTACATTTATTGGACAACAGACCTGAAAGAAGAATTTGGATTCTTAGTTGGGTGTTCCAGAAAGGTTTAATTCCAAAGTTTTATAAATGAGGCCCCAGAACTTTGGAGGAAATTAATACCTTGGAGGTGAATGAGTCAACCATGAATTCTGTAAACCACATTGTTCTAGAGTCAAACATATGTGTCCAACAGCTGAACCTTGGACCAAACTGGGTCAGGATAATCCTAAGTGCATCAGTAAATCTTAAACAGATTGGCTGAAATGAGTTGGACTTAGGTGTTTTAAATAAGAAACGTGGTGTATGTCATCTGAGGTTGCAGGAACCACTATTTAATATTTTGATACAAGCACATGTTAAGAATATCAGTTATTGTGTTGAGCCTCTATCATTGAAGTCTGATGTCATCTTGGTGGATTGACAGACGGGGAGATTTTCATCAGAGAGCTCTCAGGATCTTGGCAGCTTGGTGCATCAGGCAGCAGCACCTGTGCTCGGCTACCAACAGGAAACTGTTTAATTTCATTTGATGTTAACAGTCTGTAATCAATCTGATCATTTTACCGTCAAGAAAAGGAAAATGATAAGAGGTGCTCAGCATAAGTAACCAAACACACCAACACTCCAACACTTTTTATGCTAGATTAAAGGATGCAGATTGTGTTATTGTCTGGCAGCTTGTTATACTTTTACCTATAAAACAATATTATTGCACAATCCCCCCAGAATGCCGGTTGACAGTGGTATGACTGGGAGGCTGTTTCATCTCCGTCGATTGATGGAAAGGAATTATGGTTCCCATGTATTAAATGTAAATTAGGCTTTGTTTGAGTCACATACCAGCATTCCCCACAGTGCAGTTATGTGCTGTCAATACTTGAATGATTATCCTTTTGTTTTAAACAAGTTTTCAAACAAGTTTATTCTTGTGCTGTGACAAACAGGTGTGAATGGAAGGTGTGCTACATACCTTCGAGGCTGAATTTGGCTCGTGTCAGAGTGCTGAATGTGAGAGAAGATGCACAAAAAGAGGTTTAAATCTACATCTATGTGACAAAAGGAAAGACATTGTTGAAATAAATCTTGCTCTTTACCTTTCTGCCTGTGCATCATCCTGCAGCAGCATCAGATTGTATTTTAGCAGGATAGCGGTGGTGTTTATTTCTTCTTAGCTGCAAGTTTGGCACTTTAAAGTTATTAATGGAACATACCGGTAGTTTCTATTCATTGTTGTTTCACTTTGTGCAAGAATAACACCCACATTTCACTAAAATGTAAAACTACCAAGCAGGTGGCAAACTGTGTGAGATTTTAGCAGAGCAGCTTTTCTACATTTTCTCTTTCAACCAGGGAGCAGGTAAGGATAAAAAGCTCCCACAATCAACCCCTAAAAATATCTTTGTTGACATGCCGCGCCTCTGTTCCTGTCAACCGTCCACATGCTCTAAACTTCCTCGTTACCGCAGATGGCTGTCATTCCAGCAGTGAGATGTGCTTAACGAACTCACCAGAGCCACTCTGGGTTGCATATTCTCATACGTCATCAGTCATGTCATCACTTGAGAGAAGCTCAGACAATGGCTGCAGTGATCCGACAAAATAAAGACGCTAAGTGTTGCAGTTGCTTTTTATGACAGTTGGCAGCGAAGTCGACGCACCTGCTGAGGTAATCAGAGACAAAGACATACCTGACTGATGTAGTTACTAAATCATGTTTGGCACTGTCAGGCTTAGCTGAGCCCTAAAAGACAATTGCACTCTTGTGTACTCTGACACAGTTAGATATCAGCTTTAATCTTGAACGCATTCCTCATAGAGTTGAGATGAAGTGTTGTGACCTGCCTCCATTACTTTGATTAGAGATCTGAAAGGTCTCATGAAGAGATTGTTCTAAAGGATTTGACAGGATCGTTTTATTTGTCACTTCTTTAAGTAGAAATGCAGGGTTTGCTGGCAAGAAAAAGTACAAATGGTAGACATTTTGAAATCTTTGATTGGAAGTATGTGTCCAAAACATACTTATTTGTGCAAAGTAGTCAATAAAAAACACAAAGATCTACTGTTTATTGTTCAAATTGACATTTTTTTCCAACTGAAACTCAATGGTCTTGTCTTTTTTATGTAATAAACATGTAAAAACATTAAATGATAATTGAGCACACATGCTACTATACCTCACAGGTAAAAATCTCAAAGACAGCTGCAATAGATTCATTATAAACTATCCTCAACCACCTGAACTGGACATATTTGTTTAAAACAGGTAATAAAACTAAAAAGAAACAACCACACACTTTTATAGCTCTAGGATTTCTGTTAAAATCTACTTTTTCAGGCTCAAACGTGTATAAAATATGTTCAATTATTCTTCTACAAGCACATTTTTGTTTCAGATTCCTGATTCTGATGACAAAAAGGCTAAATGTCTACAAATAAAACTCAATTACAACTGTAAATATCACTGTTGTTATATATTGGGCTTTATTATGTTGTGTTTTGAGTGACATAGAAGGGTTACCTGTTTTAAAATCTTGATCATATTTGTCATTTTTTCCCCCAAAGAACCAAAAAAACAATCATCAAAAAGGCAAAAAGTTGTGTGTGTTACTCTTGGTTTTTATACAGATTTTTAAAATTGTATTTCTATTTGAAAAACCCTTTTTTATCATAATATAAACACACACATAGCAGCAAAGAACATTTACAATACAACTGTATTTTGACCTCTCCTCAAATTCTTTTGTAACATAAATAATTAAAACAATATCAGGTCAGAAATGTCCCCAGCTGTTTCTGCATGGTGTTAAAATAAATCCGATTTCTGCGATTTATTCCAAGAAAATATCTTTGGATTTTAATTGATTTCAGTGGGAAAAATAAAACACAATTAGGATATAAAAGTGGCCTAGAATAAAACTATTGTTTCTAGTCTTTAAAGATACATTATGACCCAGAATAAAATTTAAAAAATCAACACCCAGGATAGTTAATAGTTATAGGTATTGTCAGTTTACTTGGACCAGGCATGTCCAAAACATGTCCCAGGGGCCACCTGTGGCCCCCAGCTGCATTTGAAGAATGGTAGAACTTTGTTTCTCCAGCAGGCTGTTGAACATTTTTCAACATTTTTATGTTTAGATTTTTAATATCGTGAGGCCAAACAACAAAAAATGCAGATAAACTAAAATACTTTTTCAATGTAAAAGGTTAGGTCCATTTCAAAGTATTAGTTTTTTATTACCCATGTTTTTTTAATGTACTTCATGGTAAATAGAACTACAAACCCTTGTGAATGGACGTGTGAGCTCCATTCTAATAACTCAACTAAATCCAGCATCAGTACTGAGGAAAGAACGACTCCTGCTCTTGTTGTTGATAATAAATTGCATTTTTAAGGCCAAGAAACTAGAAAACAATCAACCAATCAGATCCAGGGAATTTAATACTTTTCTAATATTAAGACAAACATTTGAGGCCTTTTGTTGTCTCGTTACTATAGCTAATATAATATTATCTATTACAATATATAAATGGATATACGTGAAAGTGCAATAAAAAACAAAAGAATGACACAGGACCTTGTTCTTGAAACAGATGTGGGGGAAGGTGTTGAAGTACCAGCCTTTAAAATCACTGCGGTATCTCAGGTAGTCGTAGAAACACGGCACTCTGTGCTCAAACCTGAGTTAAGGACTATAGTAGGTTTTGGGTTTCATTTTATTCCATGCAGGCGGTCCAGACCTCATAAATCCACTCCCAGGGTCCTTGTAGCGCTGTCTCCAATACAGAGTGAGCACTGCAGCTTTTATGTGATGAAAATGATAGAAGTTTTTTTAACCCATCATATCTTCTACACCAGTTCATTTAGTAAACAACACTAGAGTCAGACGGCACATTTACAGATCCTGTTAGAGACGGTGTTTTGTTTTTTTAACCGTGCTGTCAGAGCCCACTGTGGAGGACAGTCTTCATTTTAACAATGAGAAAAACAGGTACAGCCTCACTTACATGTGTGCTGCTAACATAACGGCCCCTGGCAGGCAATAACTCACACACTGTCCCTGTGCACCACAGATTTTAAAAGTTGGTCTGTTTTTTGGCCTAATATCTGCTACTTAATGAAGCCTGAAATATGGAGGCTATTTGAGTTTCCCAGTATTAGGTTGGACCTCTTCTTGGCTCTCCAGTTTAGAGCTCAGACGGCTCATCGTGACCCCTCCGACTGCTACGAGGAAAGTGACTTACTTTGCTTTTCTGCCCTCCGTTTCTTTTTGTTTCTGTTTTAATATCTGAGTTAACATTAATGACTAGTCACTGCTAAGAACGGATCTTCTGTGAACAAATGTGATTCCTAAACTAATGTTAACAATATTATAATTAAAAAGAACAGATTTTTAGAGGGAGGGAGGAAGATTTGGGTTTTTTAGTTTTCTGAAGACCCTTTTTTTTGGCCACATATTTAGAGAGTCCCCAGGTCTGTGGAAACCTAGAAAACCAATATAGACTAAGAAAGTTCCATTTGCTGCCTAAAGCTTATTCCTCACTGTGTTACAACTGCAAACTGCTCCTGCTAGGGAGTTTCTAAAAAGTCTCAGAGGATCATAAGTTCCTTGAGTGAATCTCAGCATCTTGATTTTGTATAGCTGGAACTTTAAACATGTTAAAATTAATATGAAAGAGAAGTTTTCTCTTCAAATAGACACAGAGTCATCGCAGGCATCTACAATCCACCTGGAATCCTTAGTTTAGTTTCTTTAAGTCAGACACAGCAAGAAATATGAGATAACTTTGCGATTGGAGACAAAAAGAAACTAGACCAAAATAAGGTTTTTTCACAATTTTTTGTTTTGTTTTGCAAAATGAAAGATCTGCAGTTATGCATTTTGCTGTGAGACTGGGTTTATATGTGCACATATTTACACATGCAGAATACTTTTAGGTTATCTTCATATTAGTTGTGTCTTTGCAGTAACGAGTGGCATTGATTTGACCTTTTTCTCACCATTTTCACCTGCGAGCAGCAGCTTAATGATGCGTTAGTGTGCACGCCACTATAATGACTAGAACAGAAGTTTTCCTTTTAAGGGACTACTTTCTTGCAAAGCTGTCACAAAATCCATCAGTCAGAGTCAGCGACCTGCCAAGATCATGACCTGCTAAATATGTTTAACTGGATTCACGGATCGGGTTTCACCGAGGCTGCGTGCTGAAGCGTTCACCTTCATTTGTCACTTATCATTCAGCTAAATATGGTTTTGGGCCCGGTCTGGTCGGCCCGGGCAGAGGAATGAGCAGCTATTATTATTCCCCTTTACGTCTCTGGCAGCGCGGCAGTGTCAGTCAGAGGCCGGCGGTGAAAGGCAGGGGGCCGGTTAGGACTGCAGGCTCTCTGAGGTGCTTCATCTGAAGACTGAGGCAGCGAGACCTCTAACTGAACCGCAGCCATTTGGATGGAGAAGTGCTGAGGCAGCAAGTTTGCGCCGCTTCACTGGGTGGAGTTCCTATACTGCACTATAGGTCTTAAAACAAATGGGGCTGGCGGTGGGCTGAGAGCCGTTTTACGACTCTACTATCACATGGATCTTGTGCCTGCTCTCAGATTCACACTTCATTGTCAGTTGTTCTGTTTTATTCCACACTTGTTCCTTAGCGATGGTAAATGCCAGCATCTGTGACCAATTTGTGTGATTTATGTGCCAGAAATTAGCCCGTGCTTTAAAAGAAGCACATGTCTGTGTTTCAGGCTGTCATATTGGGTGTTGGAAAAAAGATTGAGCTCAAGGATTCCTCAGATTCCTCTTAGTAGAAGACAGCGATAAGGGGAAATGTGAGGTAAAGAGAGGCCTTACTGTTCTGACAGCAGTTTGGCTCGGTGATGGATGGAGGTGAATGTTTGAACACTAGACAGACACACAGAACCAAATGGCTTTTATGAGCAGCGTGATTTATCCGCTGAACAAGCTTTATCGAGTTCCACCGCCTGAATTTATGGCACTTTACGCACAAGACGGGCCGCCGGTGCCGAGTTTGGATGTTTGTCAGAAAACTGATGCACTTTCACACAAAACAAGCATGAAATACTAGCATTATTTTAAAAGGTTTCCGAAAACCCGAGGGGACAGTGGTGGGAGGGTCGTCGGCTGTTCTTTTCCTAGTCGTTCAGAATAAAACCGCTCGGTGGCTGGAAAGATCGCTGACAGCCAGGGTCTCTGGGTCGCATGGAAAATAGTAGAGAACAATAAACGACACGGCGTTCACATGTTTAGTCACAGCTGAAGGTTGTCGACGACTGTTCGCTCTGTTTCCGTATTACATGTAGGTATTTATACGTATATGAAACCTTTTCTGAGTCCCAGATCCCTTTTTTTTTTTTTTTTTTTTTTACAAAAATTGACCAAATAAAGTTAAAGTTGTTTCATTTTTTTCAGACTGTGGGCTCCATAATCTTGTCATAACCTTATACACAAAATGGGCAAATTATTATGATTTTATATTATCTTGTTTTGATGCCAACAATAAATTTTTTTTTGTCCTAAGACTTTGCCAAAAAAAAAGAGAGAAGTAATTGAAATGTAGCTGAAATGTCAACCATTTCCATCTTTGAAATCACAGTCTTCATTATGTGTAAAGTTTTCCACATTTTAAGCATTTTGTGTTATTTAACACCATTGTTTTTCTGTTGCTTTGCCACAAACCTCCATTCTCTCCCATCTTTTAAGTGAACTCTAATGGTTTCTTGGACTTTCCAGCTGTATGCAAGCAAATGTCTTGAGGAAAACTCTGAGCATATCTAGAAGTACATCTCCAATTTCTCAAAAAAGAGACTTCTGGGAAATTTTGGTTACAGGTCAAGTTCCAGCATTGGGGGGAGGTCTAGTTTTTTATGAAGACACAACAGGACTTTAACATCTGAGCCGTAGTTGCAGAAATAACTCTTTCTACTTTTCAGTAATATTTCCAAATGATTGTTTTTCCGTGGAGGAGGTCATCAGATGCCTCCCAGTAATTTGACCCTCTGCAGCACTAAAATGCAGACTTTAACAGAGACACATTGGAACAATGACTCTGAGAGGCCAGCAGTGTTTTAAACATGGTATTAACCATGTCCACTCCTTTGTGTGAGGGATCTCTGAGATCAGAGATCGGCCTTTCAAGGGGGACACTAAAACGGGTGTGTGGGCGAGGGAAAAGAGGGGGAGAGTGTGTGGGAGACAAAGTGGAGGGTTTCCGATGGATACCACTCCCTCGCCACGCGTGAACTGATGTGAATTTAGGTGACAGGAGTCTGTAACCTCTGGGAAAGAGACTGCAAAGGGAAAAAGGGACGAAGAGAGCTGAAAAATGGGATTGACCTTTAACCCTGAGAGTCGGTAATGTGATCCCGGTATCTCTATTGTGGAGGCGAGAGATGGGGAGGAGGTCACTAAGGGAAAGGGAAACAGCAAAGCTGCACTGCTGATTAGAACTTCCTGTGGTCAGTAAAAGAGTCACACAAAAGAAATGAGTGTGCACACAACAATACTAAACACCGCAGTGAGAGTCAGTGTATCTTGTGTTTTTATCTTATTATGTATTTCAGGTGGATTTGAAAGTTTGTCTCTTGTTTCTTGAACTTTCTGACTCATGGAAAAGAAAGAGAGCAAAGAAAGTGAGAAACCTTAATTTAAAGAGATTTTGGAAACTGACTCATGAATGCCATTTGAAATTTGTCACCAACAGTGAGAAATTAATTAGATTTAACACTCAAAAACCAAAGGATCAGAAGAATTTTACCAGTAAATTTGAACTTGTGTTTTCAACAACAATAAAAACAATGTGTCAAAATTAGCTTGAGCTAAAAATGGGGCTGACAGCACATAGAGGTTGAAATGTAGGACACGTCTAATCAACATTCTTTTTGTATTCTCCTGCAGCTTTGTCTCTAAGACTACCTCCTCTGCTTACAGGAACTTCAACTTTAATCCCTCATTTCACCTACTTTCTAGAATTTGCTAAACTTAGCAGTCCCTTCTCAAACAGGGATGTTAAAAGAAGGCTTCTGTCTCTGCTGTAACACCTAAATGCAGTACAGTACCTCACAGGGCTGCAGCTATGTATAGATGGACAGACAAAAGACTAATAATCCCTGTAGGGACATTTGATTGTTTACTCTGTTATTTTAGACGTTACCTTCACCACTTTCCAAAGCAGTTGCCTTAGGGCAATCAGCTGGTCCCAAGTGTAAACAAATCCAGTAGTAGTCCTGGCACTGTTCCCGGTCTATATGAGCAGACCGATGCAATTAAACGTTGCAAGAAAGTCCAAGATACTGGACAGGCATCCTACAACAACGTACTGTCCATGAACATGAAGGTTGTCAAAGTCTAGAAAAATTAAAGAAAATCAAAAAAAAAATACTGGAGATGCAATGATGAGCAACCTCTCTCATGGTGCCATCTTGGTATTTCATAGGGAGTCTCAAAATGTTTGTGAGGGTTTTCATTTTCCTTACGTGAGTCTCACTTCCCCACTCTTGTGTTGCAGAAATGTTGAGCATGGATTTAAATTTGAATTTAATCCTATAATAATCAGAATACAGCTGCTGGTGTTTGAAACTCTTCTCAGTTTTCTCATATAGATTAAATCTGTGAAATTCCTATTAAAAATGATCTTTTTTCTGTTTTGTCTCTAAAGAGTTGCAGCTTCATGAGATACTGGCTAATTCGTCATTTCTGGCCAAATATTGGTAAAAAGAAAAAAAAGTGTTATATGATAATATCAATAATAATTGATGTATTGAACTGATCAATGAGAGTGCATCAACATCATTCCTTCTCTATAAATAGTTCATTTTCAATCATGACCTTTATTGTTTTAGACCAATAAGATTTTAAGAAAATATGAAAATGAGCCAGTGTTTTTTCTATGGAGCATTGTAAAGAGAAGCAGAGCGTCACTGATATCCATGTTCAAAAGCATGCAAAGCAGGTGAGGACTGCTGCATCATCACTAACGCATCAGGATTCAAATAACGTCAGGGAAGAAGGACAGGATTTATTTATTCTGGAAGCATCTCTGAACTCTTTGTTCTACCCCAACTCTGGAAAAGTGATCGTAAATTAATCTGATCAATCTGAAGATGAACGTTTGGGAGGCAATAACCTGTTTATGTTGTAATTTTACCTGCAGTAAAAGTGGTTTTGAAATAAGTTTTGGCATCGTGTCACCGTGGTTAGGTTTTAAAGCAGTTTGAACAAAATAAGGAGTCAAACAGAATTGTTTGATAAATGCAGCCACGTGTTTGCGTTCATGTTTTCTAATGTCTAAAACATTCTCACTGTTCCAGACGGAAACAGCCCAGTGATTTTTATTTTTTACAAGTCTAAGTGGAAAGGTTGAGATCTCAGGGCAGAAACTTGCTATACAGAGATTTATTGTTTAATTGAGCTGACTCGTTAAAGTTAGCTGTAATTGATGTCGTAAAACGCCTGGCCGACAGCCAAACTCTGGGTTGTGTAACGCCACAGGTTCAGCATGCAGTCTGACAGACCTGAGGATATGAGACCTCACCAAACAGAACCCAGCACTTCTTTTTGTTTCGGTGTGACGGCGCTGAAACTGAGTGCAGGACGTTTAACCTGAGCGGTTTGAGCAGAGACCCGAGGTCTGCTTGCACTGGAAAAGAAAGAGAGATTGTGGATTGTGTGTGTGAGGGTGTGTGTCTGGCAGTTTGGTATTTCCTGAAGGAGTTTCCTCCTACCGTCAGAGCGGAACCACCCTGGGGCCCTCGGCAGTCCAACCCAAAGACTGACCCGGTACTGCTCCCAAAGAGAGGCAGGGATACACTTTGGGTTTGAAGGTGTACAATTATAAAGACACATTGATAGAGTTAAAGAAGGGTGTTATTAAAGCAGTAAGGCTTGTCTAGCCAAGACAAGGCGATGTCTCAGTTTCTTCTCCAGGCTGTGGGCAGCTTTCCATCAGTCTGGGAGTATCTGTCTCTGTGTCAGCCATAGTTGCATGGTGTGCTGTTATTTGTATTATGATGTCTGTGTTTTGATGAATAGTACACCTTACAGTAATTTGTTGGCTGCAGTCCTCTCCAGAGATAGTGAGGGAGCTGTGAGCATCCTTCTGTAGGATTCCTGCACTATCAGCAGACCGTACTCCAGCCTGACGAGAGAAACCTGCCAGATGAGGAGGAAACAGAGAGAGCAAACGAGAATTGTTGACAGGGCGAGGGAGAGAAAGGTGGGTTATATCAGCTTGTGTCTCTGCCCCCTCGCCCCAGCTGGACTTGATTACCCAGAGTTCTCTGCTGAGGGAACACTAGATTGTAAAGAAGCACATGGATTTTCAGGAGAGGAGGAGAAGATCTGGACTGGTTTCTAGACCTCGTTCATTGGATTAGCTGTTGTAAGAATTCTGGAGACATAGTCAAAACAAAAAAGATTTTTCTTAAAGTAGGATTGTGTGGATTAGTATAAGTAGTCAGTGTTTTACCTGCAATAGACGGGTGATCAGAGGTTAGAAAATCAGAGAGAAATGTGTTGGAGTGTCACAACTTCTCAGAACACTGGATAGAATTTCAACAATTCAAGCTAAAAACTTTCCAAACAGTTGTAACATTGAATTAAAGAATTTTACACATTTAAACATGATTTAGGTTGCTTTTTTCAAACATTTCGGTTGCTGGTTCAATCCCAGTGTACTCTTCAAAATTCCCTTGACAAATAGATCTTAATTGGACCTTCCATCTTTATGGACACACCCGTAACACCTCCACTGGGAGGCGTCCAGGAGGTATCCTGAAAAGATGCCCAAACCACCTCAGCTGGCTCCTGTCAGCACGGAGGAGCAGCGGTTCTACTCCGAGTCCTTCACAAATGTCTGAGCTCCTGACCCTATCTCTAAGGCGGCAGTAGCTCAGCAGGTAGAATGTTCATCTTGCAAATAAAGGGTTGCCTGTTTAAATCCCGGTTCCCTTGTTGTTGTGTCCTAGGGCAAAACACCTCACCCACATTGCTTGCTGCTGGTGGTCAGAGGGTCCGGTGGCGCCTGTGTATGGTCACTTTGCTTCTGTGGCTACATTGTAGCTTACTGCCATCAACAGCTGGTAGAGTGGCCGGTCTGGTAACGGGAGGGTCGCTGGTTCGATCCCCAGCTCTGGCTGGGTTAGATTGTTGTTGTGTCCTTGGGCAAGACACTTTACCCAACTTACCTGTGTGACTGTGTGTGACTGATGGTGGTGGTCAGAAGGGCCGATGGCACAGAATGGCAGCCTCACCTCTGTCAGACTGCCCCAGGGCAGCTGTGACTACAGACGTCTGTCGTAGTTTACCACCACGGTGTAAATGTGTGCGTGAAAGAATAATGGAGCTTCTGTCAAAGCGCTTTGGGTGTCTAGAAAGGCGCTATATAAATCCAATCCATTATTATTATTATTATTATTACCATTATCACTGACTCAATGACTGACTGATGTAAAGTGCTTTGCAGTCCATGACAGAAAAGTGCAGGACATTTAAGGCTGAACCTGGCCACCCCTGCAGAGGAAACTCATTTTGGCCTCTTACAGTGGAGGAAATAATTATTTGACCCCTTGCTGATTTTGTAAGTTTGTCCAATGACAAAGAAATGAAAAGTCTCAGAACAGTATCATTTTAATGGTAGGTTTATTTTAACAGTGGCAGATAGCACATCAAAAGGAAAATCAAAAAAATAACTTTAAATAAAAGATAGAAACTCATTTGCATTTCATTGAGTGAAATAAGTATTTGAACCCCTACCAACCATGAACAGTTCTGGCTCCCACAGAGTGGTTAGACACTTCTACTCAATTAGTCACCCTCATTAAAGACACCTGTCTTAACTAGTCACCTGTATAAAGGACACCTGTCCACAGAATCAATCAGTCAAGCAGACTCCAAACTCTCCAACATGGGAAAGACCAAAGAGCTGTCCAAGGATGTCAGAGACAAAATTGTAGACCTGCACAAGGCTGGAATGGGCTACAAAACCATTAGCAAGAAGCTGGGAGAGAAGGTGACAACTGTTGCTGCAATTGTTCTAAAATGGAAGGAGCACAAAATGACCATCAATCGACCTCGGTCTGGGGCTCCACGCAAGATCTCACCTCGTGAGGTGTCAATGATTCTGAGAAAGGTGAGAAATCATCCTAGAACTACAGGGAGGAGTTAGTTAATGACCTCAAATTAGCTGGGACCACAGTCACCAAGAAAACCATTGGAAACATATTACACCGCAATGGATTAAAATCCTGCAGAGCTCCAAGGTCCCCCTGCTTAAGAAGGCACATGTGCAGGCCCGTCTGAAGTTTGCCAATGAACACCTGAATGATTCAGAGAGTGACTGGGAGAAGGTGCTGTGGTCTGATGAGACCAAAATTGAGCTCTTTGGCATTAACTCAACTCGCTGTGTTTGGAGGAAGAAAAATGCTGCCTATGACCCCCAAAACACCGTCCCCACCGTCAAGCATGGAGGTGGAAACATTTTGCTTTGGGGGTGTTTTTCTGCTAAGGGCACAGGACAACTTCACCGCATTAACGGGAAAATGGACGGAGCCATGTATCGTCAAATCCTGAGCGACAACCTCCTTCCCTCTGCCAGGAAACTGAAAATGGGTCGTGGATGGGTGTTCCAGCACGACAATGACCCAAAACATACAGCAAAGGCAACAAAGGCGTGGCTCAAGAAGAAGCACATTAAGGTCATGGAGTGGCCTAGTCAGTCTCTGGACCTTAATCCTATAGAAAACCTATGGAGGGAGCTGAAGGTCAGAGTTGCACAGAGACAGCCTCCAAACCTTAAGGATTTGGAGATGATCTGCAAAGAGGAGTGGACCAAAATTCCTCCTAACATGTGCGCAAACTTGGTCATCAATTACAAGAAACGTTTGACCTCTGTGCTTGCAAACAAGGGTTTTTCCACTAAGTATTAAGTATTTTTTGTTAGAGGGTTCAAATACTTATTTCACTCAATGAAAGGCAAATGAGTTTATCTTTTATTTAAAATTATTTTTTTGATTTTCCTTTTGATGTGCTATCTGCCACTGTTAAAATAAACCTACCATTAAAATGATACTGTTCTGAGACTTTTCATTTCTTTGTCATTGGACAAACTTACAAAATCAGCAAGGGGTCAAATAATTATTTCCTCCACTATACATCTGCGATCTCGTTCTTTTGGTCATCACCCAAAGCTCATGACCGTAGGTGAGGTTTGGAACGTAAATCGACTGGTAAATCGAGAGCTTCACTTTATGTAAATAAATAAAATGTCTGTTGCTCTGATAAGTGCACCATGGTTTAGAGCTGCCCAATATATCAAAAATGTATCATCATCACAAATCAATGTGTGTGATATCATTATCACAAAGAACTACATGCCTATAATAACTCATAGGCTAGTCAAACTCTGTTTATCAATATAGACTCAGCTCTAAATGTCCACATTTGATTCTGATTGAAGCATTTGTTGTGAGCGTCTTTGTAACAGGATAGAAAGAGAGGAGTGAGGAAAACATGGATTTATCTCAGCTGGTATCAATGTTTTTCTTATGTGGTGCAGCTTTACTGTATTTACCTTCAGGAGTTCAATCCTCTACATAATCTGACTCAGGCAAATGTTCTCACACCCATAGAACTAAAAGAAAGTTGTCTTTGTTTTTGTGATCATTCAGTTTTACTTTCCTTATTGTTGAGTAATGGTAATGAGTCACAGCAGCCTCAATGCACACAGTCATACCAAGATACATAAGCAAGTTTATGTAGAGAAAATAATTAGAAGGGAACAGCTTAGAGGGTTTTTTTTTTTTTTTTTTTTGATGGATGAGACTTTCTCTTAAATGGTCTTCATGTAAACAGTTGTTAGTTTGAATCTAATGATTACTTCTCCCTGATTCTCTAACTAAGGTCACTCTGACTGCTTTCTACTGCAGATAATGACTACTCATAAATGTGTTGCACAACTGAAAACATATTTCATGGTAGGATCATTTAAACACTCAATAGATTTATTATAAATAAGGAAAGAATATTAAATTGTTGGGGGAAGTTTGAGTTTTAGTCCTGAGCGACTTACTGGGTCCTTTTCTGTGCGTCTCAGGGAGCTTGTGTGTGTGTCCCATGGAGCGGTGTGTTTATAAATCAGAGTCAGGCCGTGTGTGTCTTGCAGGGCCGGTGTTTCCTGCAGTGTAATCTGAGTCTCTGGTGGAATGTGTGAACCACATCCGACTCCACTCCACTCCAGCCCCGCGACTGGCTCAATATTTCACTGTAAACAACGTGGCTTTGCCAAAGTTTATGGAACAGGACAGGTAGAGTCGCTTTAGCCTCCCCCCACCACACCTCCTCCTGAAAAATAACTGAACACAGGAAATACTACAAAATAAAAGCACTTAAGGTCTTAGGGTTTTTATGTTCATTCAATGCATTTACAATATTTCCTCCTTTAAATAATTTTAGTTTCTGTGTTAGTGCGTGCGTGCGTGCGTGCGTGCGTGCGTGCGTGCGTGTGTGTGTGTGTGTGAGTGATTTAGCCTAAGAGGTTAATTTTTGCATGACCTCCCTAATGTCTTTCCCTGGCTTGTTATCTTGATTGGGTAATTAATTCTATGGCTGCTCTCCTCAGTCTCCCCACTTTTCACACAGTCATATGTCTCTCTCTTACACACACACACACACACACACACACACTTTCGAACTCTCCTGAACTCAAGAACCTCTACATTCCTGTAAAGGCAGCTCTCTTGCATTACTTTTCATTTCTCTGCCTCCTCTTTTGTCCCTCCCTTCCTCTCCTTCGTTCTCACTCTTGCTCGATTTGTTTCTCTTTCTCATCTGTCATTTTGAGCTCCCTCCCACCTCCCCCCCTCGTTGCACTGATTGGCCCAGGAGTTAGGTGTCTTAAATTTGAAATAATAGCACCAAGATTTTAAAAAGTAATTTAAAAAAAAATAATAAAATGAACTCATGAGCTGTTCAGTTTTGGGTTCGAGGAGCCATTTTAGTCGGCTATATTAACAATATTAAAAAGACTTTTTGGCCATTTTGAAGTGTTTCTGGATAAAAATAGATCATTTTAATTAGATTTATTGTAAATAACTTCCTGAATGGCCTCCGTTTAGAGAAACGTACAGGACAGGAGCTAACGGATACTCTGACTGCAGCTGAGGCCAAACTGTGTTGCCGCTATCTTAAAATAGCTCCAACCTCCTAAATTTCACTGAGTTAATGTTTTATAAAACTTGAATCTGTTTTGACTGATATTTCAGCAAAACATATGAAGAAATGCCTTCCAAAATTGACTCCTGAATTGACTGGAGTTGCTACATTTAGCTGCCACTGGTGATATTTACAATCATAAACATCCATGTAATCTAAAATTGTCAGTTTAAATGTTTATTATTAATATTTGCATGAACTACTGAAAGCTGTTTAATGAGGCAGTAACAAACCTCTGTATTGGCTGAGCTTGCACTAGCCATTAGCTCATCTGTTGTCCGACGTAAACTCTGTTTCTACAGATAGAGGCTGTTCAGGTTACACAGGAACACATTTCATAATGGCTGAAAGATCCTATTGATCTCATGTCTCAACATCAAAATATGCAATAAAAGAGAAAAGTACTAATGTACTAATGTCTGTCTGAAAGAAAAACCTTTTGCTGTATTATATCAAGTGGTAGAAATAGCATGTTCTGCTTGTGCTACTTTTACTTTCCACTTTTTGCATTCCTCTTTGGATTATGGAGCATGCTCAGTGTGCAAATCAGAGTGACTTCCTTTGAGTGGCAGATAGGTTTCTGTTTTCCTCCCATTCTTATCACTCTATCACCAGCTAACAGACAGAGCGTTGGTCTGAAGTGAAGGGGAGACTTGTCGTTTTGTCTCCTACACACACTCCCAGGTTTTGCTCTCCCTGTTTGGGCACGATGAGAACGGCAGATTATTGGGGCTGATAAGACGAGGAATGTTGCTTTCAGAGGAAACTCCACTCTGGAGGAGACGCGGCCTACAGAGGACCGTTCTCCTGACCATCCTATAAGTTATCCAACATCCTCTAACTCCACACTGTCCTCCTCTTCTGTCTTCCTCTGAATCGTAGAGACAAAAAAGAACAGAGATTAAAAAACATTGACCCAAAGCCAAGCGAGCATGCCTATTCAAGTCAGTCTTCCTCCTCCTCGCCCTCCTTCCATCTTTCTGTCTATTCTTGTTTGTTACTTCATTTCTATTGAGTAACACTTGTATCTAGACTGTGTAGCAATATGACATTTTAAAATAAATCCAGTTTTTACTGAGAAAATCATTCAAATCTTAAAAAGCTTTATAAAAAATACTTTAGAATTTAATTGTTGCTGATTAGTTGTCTCTTTGTGTCAGAGGCATATATTTTGACTCATCTGGGTAGGTACTAGGGAAAAATCTAAAACATTTTTACAGATTATTAAGGTCCTAATAATTGTAATAAAAATCTGTGGGTGGATGTAATTTCTCCCTTATTTTAGTATTAGCAGCCTGGTGTTTGCAGATATTCTTGGTTTGTTGGATTCTTGGCGTGTTAACGTGTCTTTTGCTTGTTAAGAATTGTTACTCGATAGTTTGATTGGTTTGAATTATTATTTATAATTCAGCCATCATTGCCTACCAAAGGACTGGGTTATTAGATCGTTTTACTGAATGGAAATTGTGAATCAAAGCTGCCTTTCTTATTTTGACCTTTTTCAAACCTTAAATTAAAGAATATAAGTTACAGGAACGTGAAGTCTTTGAGCTGTCTCTGCCACTGCTGCAGTTTGAAGCCTTACATTTAGCTGTCACTTTTCTGTTTCTGGAGCCAAAAGGGAACTTATATTGGACAAGAGAGAAGCTGAAGGGTGAAATTTTAAACCTGATGACATAAAAATGCACCTTCTTCAAAACTAATACCTGGAGGTCTGTTTTATATTTTTAAGTAATGAACTGCATGTGGATCTAAAGGACTAATTTACTGATAGGATTAATGTAAATAGTTTTTTAAAATGAAGAGGCTGAACCTGTCCTATCCTCCTGAGACCTGAACCTTTTCTTGTGTGAAACCCTAGCTGTTTCAAAGTATAGGACCTCATAGACATGAAACAACAAGCATTGTTTTAGTTTTTCTTAAAATAAATGGCTAAATGTATTTTTTATTTTAATTTAAGATCCAATCTTCCTAAATGATAAAAACTGTTCTAAAGTGAACAGAATAAAATATTATATGACAAGAAGTCCATTTTCCCATTAGAGGATGCAGGGTACCAGGAGGATACGCTATTACGTATGTAGAAACCAGCCCCTAGTGGCTGTCATTGGTATTGCACTGTATGGCACATTATTATTGGGTTCACATTTCAGAACCAGTTGCCAAATATGAATGTAACTTTAGGATTTTTCTTTAAATTACTATTTAGGTTATTTTACTAACTCAACAACGTTCTCTCCGTGTATTTTCTGTGACTTAGAGAGGCTGCCTTTCCTGTGGGTGCCCCGCGTTCAATACCCGGCCTGGTCATGTGTCGAAATCTCCCTGAACTGTACTGAACTCCCAACTGCCTTTCAAGTGCCTTTTGCAAAAGAGATTCTTAATCTCAGTGGGACATTACCTGACTAATTAAGGGTTAAAATGTGACAGACCTATGAGGGAAACCCAGAAACCCCACTTCAACTCTCCTTCATCAGGATCCTTAAGCATTCCCAGGTCACAAAGGATCTATAATCCCTCCAGTGGGTTCTCAGGGTCTCATGCTTGTGCTTACAAACCCCACAGAGGCAGGCAAATAGGGCCCATCCTAATCAAATATCCAAAACCACCTCAGCTGAATCCTTTCAATGAGGAGGAGCAGCATCACTACGCTGAGCTCCCCCCAGCAGCTCCTTATCTCATCTCCACCCTACAGACCTACTGTCCTACATGCATCCAATAACTAGTCCTTGATTTTAAGCTATGTGTTTAAAGTCATCATAGATGGAAAAATAATGTCTTGACTTAATGTAGATAGTTAACAATAGATGGTGTGTATAGAATAGATAGGTTGGAGAAGAGTTGTATGTTTTCATGTTCAGAAATCAGCAGGGATGGAAAATGGAACAAGAGGACTAATAAATCTTTATGAGGTGAAAGCTGCAGACTGGATATCATTGTGCACCAATGTTTTGTCTGCTGTATTGATCATACTGCCCATGATCACACACTGGCAAGCGCTACGACGGAGCACTACGATTGGCACACCTATACTTAGCTACAGTACCAACCATCAGCACCTGATACTTCATTGAGAACCTCTTTGAAAAAGTCATTTTTCAACATTCTGCTTAAAAGCAACTATAGATTTGTTTCCTTCTAGTTAGCTGTCTAGATACAACGTTCATTTATCCTAAGCATTTTTTTATTCATTCATTATCAGTTTGTGCAGCAAAACAAGCAACAACAAAAAAAAAACAAAGTTGGCAGGCCCAAGGTGAACTAAAATTAGTGAAAACGCAGCCCAAGTCCTAAAAATACATTTGTAATATCTCTAATAAGTCTGGAGATCTGTTGATCAAGATGACTTTTAGAGTTTACAATAAAATCTGGCAGCTTTGAAGCAAAATATTACAAAAGAGGGTTGATCTGAACTCTATAGGAAGCTGCTGAACTCTAGTTGTCTTTATGGAAACAGTCAGACTGGGTGTCAGAGCCCAGACCGACCCCTCAGTGCTTCACTGAGATTACACAACAATTAAGATAAGACGGGGTGAGATCTTCCTCTCTCGCAGTCATTCGAACTCCCTCCTTTTTTTCTGGTTTGATTGTGAAAGATGTTTAAAATTTGTTTATAGACAAAACATTAAGTTTCCTTTGATGTTTTCTGACATATGAAACAGTCACAGATGGTAGGAAACACACACACACACACGGAGCTCTGTTTCACCCAAACTTTATTACACAATTGCCCAAACAGACTAAACACACATTTCACTGAAAATGACCAAACTGCAGAGTTTCAGTTTGACCTCAGTGAAAGTGAACATTCACCTGAGCCCCCTCCCCAGCTTTCCCTCTCTGTTTCCCTCCTTCCATCCCTCAGTCTGCAGCTTTCTGCTGACTCCAGGAATTATGATCCGTTTCCCGTCCACAGGAATAATAGAATACAAGGGAGGGGGTGAGGAGGGGGGAGTCGGGAATGGCTCTGTGGAACAGTAGTGAGGAGTCCAGCTCCACTGTGGTTACATTGTGTCTGCAAATGCACTCAGATCCAGATGTGCAAACGCGCCTTTTCATTTCCATAAACTTCACACATTAAAAGATTATCCTTGGACACAGAAACACACATTTCACCTCGAATATCGGCCATAAATCTTCACCCTCCTCCAGTTATCTTGACAGTAAACGCCTCGTGTACACAACCACGCGACAGGCTGCGGATCTCCCTCCACCAGAGCCTCTGGGCACTTAACACTATCGCCAGTCAGATCCAGCCACTCCAGTGTGTTTGGAGTGTGTCCTCAGCGGCGTAAATATTTATCACACGGCTACCCCTGGAATTTTAATGAGCACTGATGGCGAGCAGTCAACACGCAGAGCCAGTGGAGAGGCAGAGTGACAGTTTGGGATGTTGAGTTTTAGTTTTTGGTATCAAAGTGAGATATTACTGATTTCCTGAGAACATCTTTAACAAAAAAAGTTAAAGAAATAAACATTTTACACTGCATTGCACCTCCATTCACATGAATCTGGGGAGATTTCTTTTTCTTTTCTTGTCATTCATTTTGAGTTGGGAGCCTAAAATATATTTTAACTGAGAGGAAATGATGAAAAATGTCAAATTATAAACTAAGCACACTTTTAGATTAATCCCTCTTTACTTGTATTGTGGAATATTGTTGAGCTACTTTATCAATTTTATGTCAATCTTCTTATTTTATGCACTTTTTCCACATAAAAATATTCTAGTGTTTAACGTTTGACATTTCTCAAGCATTTTAGGGTTTCCCCTTGTGTGTGTGTGTGCGTGTGTGTGCGTGTGCGTGCCTGCGTGTGTGTGTGTGTGTGTATGAGTAGTGTACATACTCATCAGGGTGACAGGGCCACCCCTTAGAGGTCACTTAACACATTGTGTGGAGGCCAAGCTGCATGGGGAGTCAGGGAAGGAAACCTGAGCTGTAACTCTCACAGCTCTCACAGACACACACACACACACACATACACACACACACACACACACACACACATACACACACACACACACACACACACACACACACATAGAAAGAGACACACTGGACCTGACCTTTGACATCTGACTGGGAGTGGCTAATAACTGTCTTAGGTTCCCAAAGACACAGCAGCTCACAATTCATTTACTATACTGTTGCTTTATTGGCTCGATGAAAACATGAAATCACTGATTTGTGTTTCCAACGAGGGCCACAAATCAAACTGTCACATCTTCATTTACCCTCCAAGAATTTCCATAACTTAGTAAAATGCCAGATATGTTTGGATAAAATACTTTTTTAATGTTTAGCCTAAAAATTATCTACATTTTCTGTCTGGTTTCTTCACCCAATCAATCAAAAACAAGTGGTCCAAAACAAATCATCCATGACAGAATCATACATTCAGTTGAAAGATGTTTATAGGAACGTTTTAAACTTAATTTATTATTGATTGACCAAAAAAGAAAGATTGGATTGGGCAATTTTACCCTGCATTAAAGCATCCATTTTTACCAAACTATACATGATGCAGATTTATGTAATAAATGTTTCTGCATCCTCCAAACTTTAACAATGGAAACAATAACAACAGTAAACTTGGTGTTTCTATTAGTGACACCGTTTATCTATAAGGAGTCCTCTCATTTCCTCCCAGGAAGTGAGGCGACTGTTGAAGCTGAGAAATTCCAATGAAGAAAATCACAAAAAGTTTAAAACAAAATAATAATTTACAGAAGATATGTATTCTTAAGGGGTAAGATGTCAAAATGCACACACAACATGTAAAAATACTCAAAGAGAATTAATGAAGGTATATATCATTTTTTATATTTTTATTCTGTTTTTACTTTTTGCTGAACATAACTGCACATGTAGAGAAGTGGAGAGGAAGTCTGTTATCTTTTTTAAAAATGAATTAAAGGGAAAACGGTCTTTCATGAATAGTTAATCAGTTAATTTAATTAAGAAATGTTTTGATCATTTTGAAGTGGCGTTCTATCAGTTATCTATGTACAGTAAGGACCACACTTACTGTGACATCACTCAATGCAGGCAGAGTCTCTAGAAACAGGAAGTAGTCCTCTGACCGCAGCAATACTTATGTCTTGCCTGATCGACAAAAAATTTGTGGCTTATTTTCAGTTTTTAACACAACTCTTATTCAAAAAAGTCCTACTGAGGTTTTAGAACACTATATTATCTGTTTTTAAAACCTCTGTAATTGTGCATGACACCGTTTGTTTAGTTAATGCTGTTTATTTCAACCGAACAATTACTGTGCAGCAGTATGCGTGTTTCTGCTGTTTCACTCTGCCTGATCGGCTGTATTTTTACATAGATTTACTCATATGTCTCCAGAAAAAGGCAAGCACCCTTTGTTGTTGTATTCAAACATTTTTACTGTCTGATTTAGGAGATCTAGGCGAGAACAGCTGCTGCTGCTGTATCCCTCCACCTGATCAACCACAGCCTGCCAGTCCTATCCTGTCTGATTTTATTCTTGTGTTATTCAGACATTGTTTTAATCTTATTTTTTGGTGTACATTATTCATATTAGCCTCAATAAACATTTTATTTATGACAAAATAACAAAACATAGGTTACAAAGATTGTATGTTGACTTAGGCGGTCTGTCACACTTTGGCCCATGGGTTTCTGATTTCACGTCTCCCTCCGTCCTCACATCCTTCCAGCTGACACTGAGGGCCTTTTGTCCTCTGAAGGAAGTGATAAGTTCAGGCGATGCAGGTGGAGGTGTGCTAGACATTGACCAGTGACAGATTTGTGACTGTAGGTTCAAGCAGCCAGCAAATGATGAAGATCTTATTTGTGCTGCGAGTGTGTGTGTTCCCACCTGCACGCACGCCCGCGCACACACACACACACACACACCTGTTGGTACTGAGAACACATCAGCCTTCATGTTCCTGCAGACAGATCCTAATGTTCAGGCTAGAACTGCGTTCCCTCTTCATCCTGCCTTCACCGCTCTACCAGCATCACTTTGGTTATAAAAAGATCAGCTCTTCCTGCAGAATCCCAGGGAGGTCAAAGGTCAGAACATCTGGGTCAGCAAGGGGACACGAAGGGACCGTGGGCTCCAGACTCTCACGGCGTTCTCGGACGCTTTATCTGATTCCCTTTGAAGTCTGTGCATTTGCAGACTCATGTCCACTACTGTACAAATAACAGAGACGCTACTGGACTTCCAAAACCACATCACAGTCTCCCAGCATGCAACCCTCAGAGAGAGGCAAAGGAAAGAGTCGCGTTCTGGAGAGTCTTTGATCTGTGTCCTTTAAGTGGGAAGACTTTCAGTCGGAAAATAAATAAATAAATGATCTGAGGGACGTTTTTCCACCTCTCCTCACATGCAGTCATAATTTGTGCGTCCGTGTGTGTGTGCTCACACATGCTTTGTGTGTATGTGCGTGTGCCCCGATGTGTTCTGGGGGTCAGCGCCCGTGTGCTCTGTGATTTATTGAAAGGCCTTGCAGTGATACCAGAATTCCTTTGCGTTAAATGCCTGCTCTTTACAGCTTCTGTGCTTTATGGAGCATGATCGCTCTCTATTCGTCTCTCACCTCCACATTTCTGAGGAGTGTTTTTATGGCTCCTCTGCTTTATTAGAGGCGATAGCATCGGGGAACCTTAAAGGGACGAGAGATGTGAGGAATGATGGAGAGGAGTCTGCAGATTAGAAATAAGTTCAGAGAATTGTTCATATTCATCAAAAAACAAAAACAGCATTTGCTTTCTTTTCTTTTTCTTTTACATTCTTCACACTCAAATATATTTCAGAGTTTTGGATTGATCTGTTCATTTTTAAGGTGGATTTATCTTCTAATTGGTTTCATCAGCAGACTAAATTTTACTTCCTTCAGAATCATTTTAAAATCCAACAGATTTTTTTAAAGCATTTATCAAAAATGGAAACATTTCTCAGCTTAGTGTTCCTTTTTAGATAGAATCACTAGTTTTTAAGCCACATTTACCTTTACTTTAAAAAAAAAAGCTTAAGAGGACCAGAGAACATCTTGTTTCATATCTGACTCATTCATTTTTACTCTGATTAAGTCCTAATTCCTCCCTCAGAGGATGCTCCCTCTCAGGTCTGCTTCCTGCTCTCAGCTGAGGATGGATTTAGATCATGTTGTCATTTATTCTTTATAAGGTTCCTAACGTTCACAGATCCAGTGTCACACTTCGTCACGGCTCATTTTCAGCTTCGCCCTCTAGTTTTCCCGATCATCATGGCTACATATTTCCAGACATGGACTGCTTTTAAACAGGATGTACCAAAACGCCGGGTTTGGATCCAAATCGGATCCATATGAAGATTACACCGTGCCAGCATCTGTTAGTGTTTCGTGTTGAATTATTCGCTACATGTTCTGTTTGTGGAGAGTTCATTCGGCCACAGAACGCTCTCGTTAGCAGTTTGCAGTCGGCTTTTCTTTCACTATGCAGGCAGATTCGCGAGGGTGAGACCGTCTGTCACCTGCAGAAATCCTGGTTTGACAAAGACCAGATGCTGGATTAACTTCCTGGATGCTGAACTGGGTGGTTGTGTGTTAAGAAGGCAGACTTAGCAGACAGGAGTCTGATTTCAGCAGATGTTCTGAGGGAGACTTCAGAGGTTTGACAGCCTCGATGACAAGGATGATGTTTAAAATACAGGGTGCAGCTTTCTCTGCTTCCTTCCAACATTATATACTGTATTTGATATAGTTTTAATGTAGTTCCAGTATATAATCTCTATGTAATCCCTGGAGTTTAGAATAAAAACGCCAGCCTTCCCAGTATATTGGTGTTAAGTGTATTTTACTCTAATAAAGCTAAAACATTACCCCAAACCTTTAGAGCGGCCTCCTTTGGGTCTGTAAGTTCTGACTACCGGATTCAGAATCTAGACTGGACCCCAGGGAGAAGTTTTACCCCAGAAATGACGGTGAGGAGGTAGAAAAGTTCCCTCTGGTGTCACAGTGGGGCCTGCAGCGCTCAAACGATCATCTCCTCTTAGGTTTTCCTGTCTGAATCTCCACTCTGAAAATCTATTGGTTGTTATTCTGTCAGGTTGAAGTGTGCTTTAGTGTAAAAGTCATAAATTCTTATTTCCTCATTCGTTGTAGATATCTCCCTGAGCAGCCTGTTTGCATAGCGGCTGGTCTGAGGTCAGCCAGGACCATAGCCATCATCTGAAAATGGCTCTAGTCTTCTAAAGTTCTGTGATTCATGAACGTTATTTAATAAACCTTTAAAACAGCATCATATCACATGGTTGTTTATGTAAACAAAAGGAGCAGCAGCTAAGTGTAGCTCCTCCTCTGCATCCACATGTCACATCTGGCAGGAATTTCTTCATATTTTTACTGAAATAACCATCAACTGTTGTGAAATTGTGGTGTTTTCAGACACCCTGATCGTGGCTGTGCTTGGTCTAGCTGTCGGCTTATCCATTGTGTAAGATGTAAACACCATTTCTCTGAACTGAGGTCCTTCAATAAGCTCTAAATCTCCTAAACTAAAAGGTCTGAAACCCGTAAATAAAACATCCTTCATAATGGTTCTGTAGGTGAGGAAAACTCAGCGCTCGTGGAGCCAAGTTCTAAATGTTTCTATTCTGAAGACGAAACTCTGATGACTCAAAGGTGTTTAAATGACCTAAATATGAGCATGAATGTACCTAATCTACTTTGAGACTTTGACTTCAGTGGAAATAAAAACAAATGTATTAAAAATAAAACTGAATGGTGTCTGATTATGGCAGGATAGACTGCATGATTTTATTTTTGTTTCCTCCTTTAACCTTTATTTAACTTCCTGTTTTAATCCCAGATGGTAATTTTTTCCTACATGTGTTCATTTATTCAATCATGTGACCTCTCTGCTGATGGGTGCCTTGATTTTACTGTTTTGTCTTAAAATATCTATAGTTTTATTTCATGTTATTATCATGTTAAATCAGGAGACTTTATTACAGGGGGTTTTAGTGGTGAGAGGTTTATATTATTGATGTGTGTTCTTATTTATTATAAATCTAGAAATGTGTCTGATTGAAGTTTGAGCAGCTTGGAGAGCAGTGTTTAATTTAAATGTGACTTTATGTTCTGTAGCACGGAGCTGTAGGAGTGACAGCAGATGTTTTCAGAGTCATCTATTATCTTTGACTTCAGGTCTCCATGGAAACAGGCAAACACATCTTTAAGAAGCCTTTGTTTTAATGTTCTGTCTGCTTTTTGGTTAAAACTTAGCTAAATCTGCTGGTTTTTTATCAAATCTCTTGAAAATTTAGGTTTTCTGATTGTTTTAGTTGAAGTTTTAGGAGTATCTGGATGTTTAAATGTACAGAAATGAATAAAACATTTGAATGAGGTGAAACTCTCTTTCAGTACTTCAAAACAATCTGAGATTTACACACATCGACACTGAGCATTACCTTTTTTATGGATGTCTGCAGTTTTTATTCTGCTTTAATGTAAAATCTGGATTTAGTCTCTAATCTACAGCTCTGGGGTCGGTCCACACGTCAAAACTCACCTTTGAGCATCTTTCCTCATGAACTGTGATCTTAAACATGCAGCAAAAAAAAAAAAAAAAGAGTCCTAACATTAAAAAGTAAGTTCCTCTCTCCTGTGGCTTTAACAGTCAGGCTGAAGGAGGTTGTACCAGGATCAGGGTCGGGTCCATGCAGCCAACTCAGAGGTGCTGCTCTGTGTTTCCATCACCCCTCTCAATATCCTCAGTTGGTTTAGTGGTTTGCTCATTTTGACGGATTACGACATGTTGTCCTGCTTTACTCTCTGTGCAGCTCAGCTCAAGCATTTCAGAGAACTATGGAGTTTGATTTGTTCTAAAACTTTAAACTACATGTGTTTTTCCTCAATGACCAGATTTTAGCCCTGACTGAGCTTAATTTACAGGTTAAAGCAGATTCTGCAGCACATGGTGATGTTTGAACCTCAAAAAACTGGTGTTCATCTCCAGAGGTTCAACAGGAAGTTTGTTTCAGTTCATTTGAACTCCTTTTGAAAGCAGATGGACTCCAACAAAAGGCAGCGTCTGATCATTTTGTACTTTTTGACATCCGTCTCTTGTAAACTGAAACAAGACTTTTGCTCTTTTTGTTTTTAGCAAACAGAGAAAGGCGTGTAACTTTAAATAAATCCTGAAGCAGGTGTAGCTGCTGCTTCCAGCCTTCGTGACCAGTTGAGTCTTTCATGCCAGCTACGAAACGTTCTCCATACAAACCTTAATCAATATAATTATGAAGCAAGTGGATTATTTAATGTAATTGTGGAGTCAGTCGCCCTGTTATAATTGCATTCAGCTCCATGATGAATTATGTCTCGTTGCTGTAGGTAATTAGTCTGAAAATGTTTCCAGTTCTGGCTTCGGAGCCAGAAAAAGGTTGTGAGTAATGTAGAGAAAGAGCTGTTTGTTACAGACGGAGGAAGAAAAAGAAAACAGGGCTTTCATGAGTTGAGCTGCGTTTAGATGTGTAGTTAAAAATAAAAATAAAATAAGACCGCCCACCCGGAACTGGGCCGGGTAATCTCAGACAGAGCTGCGTCAGAGTCCCAATCGGCCCGTACTTGTTCCCCCTGTGTGTTCAGTGTTCAGGCCTTTGTGTGTAATCAGAAGAGTGTGATTAAGCGCCGTGGAGCCTCAGAGAGATGTGGGTCCCTGCTCTCTAAAAGCCTGAACTCTGTCAGTGCTGCTGTGCGCGTTCCTCTGTAATAAGATCACCAAGAAAAGACATTTTCAAGAGGTTCAGCACCAGATAACAACACAGAGCTCTCCCCTTTGTTTATTTAGGCTAATTTTCATATTTAGCATCCTGGTAAAAAAGATTTCAAATATCTAAAATGCTAACTCTGATAATGAGCCTGACACTGATCTTATGTTTGAGGTTTTATTGTGGGAATATTTTTCCACTTGTATTATTTTTAGTTTTAAAATGAAAGCTGTGCTTACTGAGTCTCACCCTCCAACGTTAGCGCTGGACTTCACTGAATGAAAACAAAATCCCTGCAAGGCCAAAAGTCTCCAGGAAATACTCCTGAAAGTTCATCTCTAATAAAAGTTTTCACTCCTTCGTTTAGGAGGTTCACCGATCACTCTGACAGGAATTCTTTCTGACTCCGTAAGGGTTGTTTTTATGTATTTACCTGCTTGAATTACCTTCGCACTTATTCTGTGTATCCTCTGTAAAAATGTCTGGGATGTGTTATTGTTTTCCTCCAGATTACATCATGTGAGATATGTAAAACGTGCACACATGCCGGATCTTGTCTCCTGAGTCCCATTCAACCCAACACTTCCTGTGAATTCTTTGTTGCACGGTGTTTGGATTTCATTCATCGTTTTCTTTATTACACTGTAAAATTGGAATGGTGTCTGCAAAAATCAAGCTGAAAACAGGTTAAAAAATGCAATTTGATGACTATAAGCATGATGAAAAATGAGTCTGTCTAAAGGACATTCGTTTCACGGTTGATTGTTTTACTGTAAATATTTCTAATATTTATATTAGAACAAATTCAAAACTGAAATTTTATAAAAGTTGCTTTTTTTTTTGTCCAGAAAACTTTTTTTTTTTAAAGCATCAAATTTGATCATATAAAAACAATCAAATTAAGCCTTGATCTCCACAGAAAAAGTTACAAACATGTTTTAGAATAAAGAAACTCTTTGTTTTTATTCAACTACATGAGGCAAACGTGATGAATGACAGATAAAAAATCCCCAGATTTATGGAACTTCAAGTAAAAGAAAGTCAGGGATCTTTAAAACTCTGATGTTCAGGAGAAAAACAAACTTTTTCCTCTGTTTCTGTCTCTTTGGTGGTCTGAAGCAGGGTCTAACTGGATGTTGAACCCAGAGCAAAACACAACAGGGGGGGAAATGAGTTAGGGGTAGGAGGAGAGGGTGAGTGGGGGGTCCTGGGCTGGGGGTTACACCACCAGAGTCCCACAATTCATCATGCTTTGGCACCGACGAGGGCTGTCTGGACAGGTCCGAGGTGGGGAGCCGAGAGGGGGGATTGATGGCCAGCGAGACTCTGTGACCTCGTTTTTCCCCAAGAGAGGAGATAGTGTGTGTGTGTGTGTGTGTGTGTGTGTGTGTGTGTGTGTGTGTGTGTGTGTGTGTGTGTGTGTGTGTGTGTGTGTGTGTGTGCATGCATGTAAGGAAAGACAGAGAAAGTCATCATCGTCCTCCATCTTTTGCATCCAGTTGAAGAGTTTAGGAGTCAAACAGAAACGTCTTGATATCAGGACGACACATCAGCTGCAGGATTCTCCCGCTCACAGCCATCAGATCAGACGTGACACGTTATTTATTTTTCTTTCTCCCCCTCTCTTCTTCCCTTCCTTTCTCCTTTTTTCTCACCACCACTGTCCTTCTCTTCTGATAGGACTTCCTGCAAGGCGACAGCACCAAGGCGTACGAGAAGCTGAGCTGGAAGCCCAAAGTGACGTTTGAGGTTTGTATCGTTGTTGGTTTTAAACTTGTTTTTTCACACAAATGATTTTGTGATTTAATGGAAAATAAGAGAAGTGATTTACTGTGACTAATTATAAGCTTATAGGTAATTAATTTTAAGCTGCAAATTTTGCCTTTAAGTATTTAAGTATTAAGGTGATGCTTAAAAATCAGCGACTGCATGTTTTCTTTGTTTTCTCAGCCTGATGAACTCTTTAAAATTTGTATTTTTTTTTTCATTTCTGTTAATAAATAGATATAAATTAACAAAAAATGAATATTTAAATAAATGAAATAAAACAAGAAAGTTGTGTTATTTAAGTGTTATCATAAATGCTTCTTTTTCTATAGAAGTTGAAAATAAAATTCAATTTATTAATCACACTATAGCGTCTCAAAAATGTGATTTATCATTATTTCTACTGAAGTTAAAACTTTCATTTAATTTCTTTTAATTTCTAAAGAAAGAGATAAGTTAATGTTTTTTATTTCAACTAATAAAAACTTTTGCTCGAGGCTTTTCTATCTCTAAATAAAATAAAATCCACTGAGGATCTCCCCTCAGATCAGGAGCTTCATTTGAGTTCTTTTTGATATTTTGTGCTGCAGAAGCGTTTTAACTGAAACCCTAAAAACATGACCAGAGTTCAGGAAATAAAATGGTTCAAACTGAATTCAGCCTGAAACCAACCTGATCTAATGGTGACTCAAATCTTCTCAAACAGAGTTTTTATTGTTTTTAAAATAAAACAACAAATCAGGACATGTTATTTTTTTCTTTTCACTGTGGGCTTTTATTAGGGGATTTGTTTGTTTTTCTGCCTCTAAAAGCTTCCTGATGACGTCTCTCTGCAGGCGCTGGTGAAGGAGATGGTGGATGCTGACATCGAACTGATGAGGCAAAATCCAAACGCCTGAAACCAAACGTCTCCCTTCATCCTGATCTGATGCAGAGATTTTAGCACTCCAGAGTTCTGACACTGACTCTGACTGTAGCAGGGATTTGATTTCATTATTTTTACTTTTATTTTGGTTCCAAATGAAGTTATTGTCTTCTTTTATTAGCTTTCTGATTAGAACCGACTGTTGCCTTCAGGTCTGTTTATTTTTATTCACACTCCATAAATTGTTTTTTTCTAAATACTGATTATTGTGTCCTAATTTATAGACATGGTGAGCTTTAATGGTTTATTTATGTGTTTTTATTTGTAATTGAGTTGATTTGTGGGTCAGATTTTATGTTAATTTGGGGGGAAATGGAATCAAATCCAGTAATTTTATCTAATTCTATGAATGTGTTATAAATCCAATCTTTAACTTGTTTTTTCTACTTTAAAAAATGAAGAAGGGGTAATAAAATGAGAAAACAAATTATTGTGATGTTTTTTTTTTATTTCAATGAGAATAAATGCATGTAAATAAAAGCACAAAGTAAATGATATTTCTGTAACTAAACTGCATTATCTTCAGGAGGTTCAGATCTCATCAGTTTTCTCTTGTTTTTTCTAAATATAAGAATATTTTGTCTTATTGTTTTTATGTTTTTTCCAGCTCTTTTAGCACCCGGGTCAGAACTTTAAACCTGCGCTCTGTTTGTCCTGACTGAGTCAGACTCGAAGCTCTGGTCCTGATGAAGATTTACCATCAACTTTTCACACTAAAATATTATTTTTAATAAACAAAATGTTTTTCTTTTATAATTAAAACATCCAGCTTTGGGTTAGTTCTTTTAAACAGCCCTTTTTATTACATATTTTGCACAAAAAATGTATTTCCTATTAGTGTTTCATAAGTTTGATTTTGCTAGTATTTCTTTATTAAATAAATGTATAATAATAATGTTTTTGCATCTCAGGTCCTAGAATTGAAATTTTCAGATATTTTCACAAATTAAATTTATTAAATGGTGCATTTCAATCTTTCTGACTGGGCATGAAAATGTGTAGAAGTTAAAAAAGAGAAAATGCATAAATTTTATCTCAGCTTAATATTTTTTATCAATGTTTTTTCTGATCAGAATCCTTTCGATTTTTCCTTTACATGTCTTAATTTGTCTGCAGAATAATCACTTATAATAAGTTAAATCATCCAGATACACAAAACTAAAATACTTAATTAAAAATGTGATTTTGATTAAGCAGAAAATGTATTTACATTATTTTGAGCGCATGCGCACAGCTGCGTTTGTTTGTGTGGAAGCAGTTTGACTTTCAGCTTGAGCCCTGGAGGTGTCGGTGAGCGGGCTGAGGAGGCGGGACCGGCGGGGTTTTAGGGACAGCACCTTCAGGACAACAGGTTTGTCTGAAATCGTCCCGAATCTCGCTGCGGCTGCGCGGACTGGACCCTGAATTGGTAACAGATGTGGCCCCTGACGCTGTTTGGGCCCCTGAAACTAAGAGCCGGTGGCCCCGCAGGCACGCAGGTGTTTGAGCCAAAAACAGCAGCTGCAGCTGAAACAAGATTTTATGATCAAAACATTTTAAAACACTTAGAATTTTGTCTTATTTTTATATTCAACATGTTCAAATGCATGTGAAAATTGTATATTTAGTGTAAAAGTTATCTAATTAATTCATCTCTAGACAAAATCTAATGAGATTTTTGCTTAATTGCTGTTTTATTTTTAACTTTTCTTAATTACATGAAAATGTTAATATTTTCACTAATTTTTATGCTTTATATGATAATAAAAATAATTCTCTTTGCACAATAATAAATCAAAACGCATTAATATAAAAGGCTCAGACATGAAAAGGTTAAAAATAAATCTCCCCAAAGTCACATTTTTTAGAAAAGAACTTCAGGTTATTTTGAGACAGTTTATTTAAAACAACTGTTATGAAAACGTTTCTAAAACTCATCCAACAGCTAAAACGAGCGTCTGTGTTTAATCCGACACACAGTGGAGCTTTCATTCTGGAGCGTCGCTCCTCGGAGGCCTTTAACGGCTCCGCCACGTGAAACCGGACACAGCGGGGTCTTCTCCGAGTCCGACTCCTTACCTGACAGCAGCACTGAAACAACCAACAGAACTGAGTAAAACTCTCCATTTGTCCAAAATCCTGCAGGATTAGAGGCAAAGAGGATTCCCTCTGCTCCTCAGCTCAGAATCCACTAAGTCTGAAGTTCATTTCCGTATTTTTTATGTTTTATTAAAATGTTTGTTTACAAAAAACTGTTTTATTTTGCTCTATGTGGACGTTAAACGCATATTTACATAATAAACTTCTTAACTTTAAATGCATATTGTTTTTGCTCAAGGTGATAAAAAAATATGTTTTTGAAATTAATTCCTCCAACAACCTGAAGTTGCATCAAGTTTCTCTCCTCAAACTGCGGTGTGTTGAACAGCCGGGGCCGTAAAACACATCAACACACCTTCAGGGTAAAGATCCTGAAGTGAAACACCTCCAACACAGCATGGCAGGTTCTTTCCTCCCTGAATCCTTCTGGCTGTGACGCAGCGCGCCTGAGACGCAGGCTGGCAGCAGACCGAGCGCCTCCCGCTCCTCCGGGATTCTTTGGGCGCTTTTGGAGCTGCAGCCTGACGCACAGAGTCCCTGCAGCGCATCAGGCAGTGACATATGGAAAGCCAAAACCGCCTCAGTACGCCACTTTTCCAACCCGTTCCATAGTGACAGGCTCTAATGCGGCCTTCTCACCGTCCTTTCCTAAAGTGCGTTGTTGACATCCTCTCCACTGACCTCCATCACCCCCTCCTGTCTCGTCCTCAGAATGAAAAATGATTCTCCGGAGTGCCTGGATTTTCCTTCCTGCTGCATCCATCACAGAGACGCTTGTTTTTGGAGCAGGAGCGCCAGTTCTCCTCATTATTACAATGAGCGCACAATAGGTTGTAATTCGGGGGTGTTTAGACCCCCTCCCCTCCTCCCATCTCCTTGTAAAGTGTTGTAGTCGAGCCAGTTGTTTGCGTTTACTGATCCTGACTCATCTGACTGAGGCCCTGAGGGAGCGTTGGATTTACTATAGATAATCTCACCCACACAGGCCAAAAATAGACACTCAGCTTTCACTACAGTCTGAGCAAAGATGCACAATTATCCTTCCAACACACACACACACACACACACACACACACACACACACACACACACACACACACACACACACACACACACACACACACACACACACACACACACACACACACACACACACACACACTGCAGAGCTGCAGCTGCACTATCAGCTGAGTTGTCTGCAGAAGGAGTGCATCAAACTTCAGAAAAATCAAAATTTTCATTATTGTTGTTGTTGTTTGCTGTGGTTGTTAGATAGGCATCTTTTTGTTTTTACATATTTTAAAAACATCTATTTCCAATAGATTTCTACATTGTGAAGTTGTGTTTTGCTTATTTTTGTTATATTTGTATTTTTATCTGTTTTATTCATTTGAAACCTTCTTTTCTACTGTGGAGCTGCTTTATTGTTGTCCATGTCTCTTTTGAGACATTCATTCATTCATTTTAATATTGTTCAGCACTTTGGTTTTAACTGGTTGTTTACTTTTATTTAAATGAACTGGTTGTATTTTTGGAGAGAAAAACGTTTCATTTTATGTTTAATGTTATTTTATTTATTTATCTAATATTATTAAGTTTATCTAAAAGTTTAGATTGTTCATAACGTTGTTTTTATAGATTTTAACAGTAATTTATAGTCGTTTATAACAACAACTTTAATAATAAACCTAATCAAATAAATAGAAATGTTAATATATTTTTTCAAATCTTCATCAGAACCTGACGAATTAAAGGGGAATCTCCCCCCAATAACAACAATAATAAATAATAATGAAAGTAGTGGAAAGTAACCATCTGACAGGACCAGGTTCCGATTAGCAGCTCTTGTTCTGCAGCGCATCCCATCCGTCACATCTCATATCCATCAGGCCGCGCGCGCTCATCGTGCGTCAGCAGGGACCTTTTAGGGTCTGGACCTGCTGCAGAAACCTCTCCCAACACGTCCAAAACAAATGCAGCTGCAGCTTTCTGGTGCATCCAGACCCCCCCCCCCCCCCCCCCCCCCCCCCCCCCCCCCCCCCCCCACCCCCCCCACCCCCCCCACCCCCAGTCCTCCAGGAGCCAGACGGAAGCCGGTGCGCTTCATAATGACTGATTTGTTCTGCTGACAAGGCCTTTTAAACCGCTCTGCTGAGCTGCTGCCACACGTGAGTTTGTTACCGCCAGTGTTTACACTCACACACTGAAAATAAACAACTCACAGGTGAGTCCAAACCCTCCGAAATGACTGGAAAAAAGCAAGTTTCACTGCTTTTTGGGTTTATTCTCAAATAAAACTCAGCTGAAGAGAAAAGACGCAGACAGAGAAGAGTTAAATAGTATTGTTTGGAGCAAACGGCTCCTGTAAAAGTTTAATAACTTCATTTTTTCCTTCTGAAGTTGATAAATCTACATTTTTCTCTGAACATAATCCAAAATTAGGCTTTTATTTTCAGAGGCCATGACTTCTATTTCGAATTAATTCTGAATGAAGCATTTTATAAATGTTTTGATTCATTCTCATGTTGAACTTTCCTTTAGGCCTCTCAGTTCGGTCCATTCCTGCAGCATTAAAGCTAATAAATCACTCGAATTAAAATCAAATAAACGGCACTTTATTAAAGAAAACAAACTGTAATGCCTTCAAAATAGTTTTCAACAAATAACACAGAATGAATAAAATAGGTCAGTATAGGCCCCCACTATTTCTATACAACAACTGGAACAATTAAAGGCAAAAACAACAAAAATTAAAGGAAAGAATTTCAAAGTGTTTGGTCCTCAGCATCCAACCACTTCCATTTACTAAAAATAAATTACTATATTAGGTTATAATTTACAGTCTAGTCGTTAAAGCTGGAATTTCTCAAAGCGAGAGGGAAGGGAACTTACGTGTTGTGGTGTTACACAGCTCTCGACAAAAATAATCTCTCATGTCCATTTGGAGAGTAAATAAAAAGCCAAAAGTACAAAAATATAGAAAATATATATTAGAGTTGTTGGTTTTGCGGAGACCTTTGGCTTCAGAACTTGCTGCAGTCATAAACAAACGCTCCTGAGGTTCGGTAGAGGGACTGACCGGACGGGAAGGCCATCTGACAGCTGCTATTCCCGTTCACCGGGGAACCGTTCAGCCCGATCCGCTGGGACTCGAACATCTCCCGGACAGAGTGGAAGTTCTGCTGCTGCGCCGGGTAACCCGGGCTCAGGTGGCTCAGGTCCCCGTACCAGGACGCGAGCCGGCCCTGGTGCGTGTGGTGGCCCTCCTGGCCCGCCTGGCTCAGGTTTCCGTGCCCGAGCGGGGACGCGGTGGTCGTGGTGATGCAATAGTCGGGCAGAGCCTCCTCCACCGTGGTGGGGGGCGCCAGGTGGCCACCGGACGACCTGTCCCCGGTGTAGAGGCTCATGGCCTGCATGTTGCAGTGGTACGTCGCGTTGGAGCTGGTGGAGATGGGGTTCTGGTTGCAGGTGGTGGAGCTGTAGGCTGGGGTCTGGTTGGGGGAGTAGTTGAGCGACAGTGCCGGGGTGATACCTGTCCGAGAGGAGGCGATGAGCGGAGGGGAGAGCTCGGCCTGCGGAGACCCCCTCAGGGAGGTCATGATGTTGTCCACGCTGAAGCCCTGCGCCGGGGCCTGGCCGTGGTGCTGGTGTTCGGCTCCGTCCATGCTGAGGGAGCGCGTGGAGGGGACGCTGTGGGGGCTGCCTGTCGACATGCTGCTGCTGTCGGGGCTCTCGATCTTAGGCACGGCGCCCAGGGTCGGCGATGCGGCCTGAGGCGGCGTGGAGGTCCCGTTCTCAGTCTTAATGTCCTGAATCCGCACCGGCTGAGAGCCCTGCGCCGGCGGGTCCTGGTCCCGGCCCCCGGGGCGCGCGTTAGGGTCCTTAGTTTGCCTGTCCCGGTCCTCCTTATCCCTCTGCGCGTCCTTCTTTTTGAACCTCCTCCGGCGGCGGAGGAAGCTGCCGTTTTCAAACATGTTGTAGGAGTCCGGGTCCAGGGTCCAGTAGCTGCCCTTACCGGGCTTCTTATCGTCCCGGGGCACTTTTACAAAGCACTCGTTGAGGGACAGGTTGTGCCGGATGCTGTTCTGCCAGCCCTGCTTGTTGTCCCGGTAGAAGGGGAACCTCTCCATGATGAACTGATAAATCCCGTTCAGGGTGATCTTCTTCTCCGGTGAGTTCTGGATCGCCATGGTGATGAGAGCGATGTAGCTGTAGGGGGGCTTCACCATGTCCTTGGGTTGGTGCTGGGGGGTGTACGGTCCGTACGCCCGGGCCATGCTGGCCGGGTACTGGTCGTGGGCCGCGTGTGAGTACATGCTCATTGGCGCCGGCATCCCGGTGTACCCGCCGCCGGTTCGGTAGTAGCTCTGGTCGCTGCTGATGTAGGGAACGACTCCCAGAGAGTTGGGACTGGAGACGGAGTAGCGCGCCTGCATCCTGCGCAATGCGTAAAACCTCTCCAAACGCCTTCCCCGCCAAGAAACACCACAACTTTCTACGCGTTGTCTCACAGTTCTGCCCTCTTTGGTTCCGGGGTCCTTGTCTTCACGCCGCCGTTCGCCACGGTGAAGCGGAGAGAGCGCGCGCTGCTGCTGAGAACATTTGGGACAGTGAGAAGGCTGGAGGAGCGGGACTCTAACAGGAACCTTTTTTTTTACGCCTCACATTTTTTCTTCCATCTGGCTGCTCCACCCCGCATCCATACGTGCTCCATCATCCAATGGGGGACGAAATGAGCCTTTGGAAAAGAGCAGGCGGATAAATGCCCCCCCTTCCTCCCTCTTCCTCCTCCTCTTCCTCCCTCCCTCTCTCTTAGACGTGGAGTTATTAAATCGCTTAAGGTTGTGCCCAAAAACGCTTTAAAAATCACCAAAATGCTTAAAATTGGAAATAAGTTTTATTTTAAAATAACTTCACATCTTCTGCCATCAAAAGCACTCAAATTTAAACAAAACATTGAATTTATATGGTGACGAAACTCATGTTTCCAATTTGTTCTCAGTGCGTAAAAGTGAAGATTCAGAAGAAAACGAATCAGTTTGAATTATTGTGTTTCACATCGTATCTGTGTCGTGAAATAACTAAATAAATGTCCCCAAATTAAAACGTTTATTAATTGTTTCTATTTATTTAATTACCACCGATAAGGAATGCCAAACGCTCAAACTAATCAATCCTCGGTGTGAGAAACTCCACCAGCAGCAGCTGAGCCTCTGAATAAACAAGGCCAACATGAAAGAGCGAGCAGGCCTCCCCCCCCCTCACCCACAGCGCCGGTGGGCGGGTCTGGAAACTAATTAAAGGTTTAATGAAGTTCATTTGGTCGAGATGGGTGAGAAAAAGAAATCTGCTGCTCCTGAGGATGAAGACTTTATGGATGAAGTTCTCCAGAATGTTCCCCCACGGACCCAAAACGCACAAAAGATCTTTATTTTTGTTTGTTTGTTTTTTAGTTAAAATGTGTTTATTAGCGTAAAACAGAATTTAAAAAAATTAAATAACATTTAAAAATATATAAGTATGAACTCTTTATTTAGGAGAATAGCCTATATTAAATAAAAACTGCTATGTTAAAATGTATACTTTGAACATTTAAGCCTTTAAATGTTCATTTGTTTAAGATTTTTTAATAATTGCTGTAAAATAAATTATTAACATGTATGATTTGATCTAGTTTAACCAAGGACACTTTTGTGTAAAATAAAGAAAAGAAAAATATGAGTTTTATTTGTTTTTCACTTCTAAATGAAATTAGAATGTTAAAATGGGGAAGTAGTTCTGCTTTTTTAGAAGGTGGTTTTGTTTGGAGGAAAAAATATTTATTTTGTTTTACTTATTTATTATTTTTTGTGGTTTTATGACCGCATTATGTTCCTTTATAAATTCAAAATTTTGCAAAGAGCTTTACTCAAAAATAAATAATTGATAAAATTCCTGAGACATTTTGTCTTAGAATTTAAATATCAAATAAATAATTGAAAGTGGTAGAATTGACTTATGGGAAATATCAGAAAGACTGAAATTCTTTAAAAAATCTAATACATTAAAATGTTGTTGATGGGGAACATTTTGATGGTTAGAGCGAAATTAAATGAATTTAATCAAGAGTAAAATAATCAGAAAACTAGCACATTCTTTATAGAAATAAATAAAACTAATAAAGATTTGGAGGCATGCTGCTGTCCGATTTGCATGTGTCTGCAGGGCGTTGGAGGAGGAGGAGGAGGAGGAGGAAGGACCAAACGGTGACACCTGTGGGGTCTCGTCGGGCTCCTGGATCGGGTCCTGGCTGAGCGGGGACCCCTGCTGAACGCAGCGCACATCAGCTGCTGCGCACAGCGTGAGTCGGTGTGATGGAAACATTTGTTCTGTCAGGTGACGGTTTGATAATAAAAAAAACAACGAATCATTAGATAATATTCTGGAAAAATGCAAAAATATAATGAGCACGGCTACGTCCTTTATTTAGAACATGTAAATAAAATGTTTTTTTCTTAAATTAATGAACTATTTTTTAATTACATTGATTTTCTTCTTAGATTGAAGCTCTTTAGTATAACGCACTCATGCCCCCTAGTGCTCAGAGTGTAAAAGTGCGCCGAGGGTGCTTTTTGTTATGATTTTAGTAAACAAGTCATGTGACATGTTTTAGAAAATGAACTGACAAACACTTTTTAATACAAAAAGCATTGGGCTACATTTTCATTTATTTTTAGATTTTTCCATATAGTCTAAAATGTTCCTGAATATTTTCTGCGTCTCCTCTATGAGACAGCAAGATGGAAGGTTGATGCACAAGCAAGGGGAAATGTATGTAAACACAGAGACTTTTATTTCAATTTAAAAAACTGCATTTCAAATAAATAAATAGTAACACTACAGTACTGTGGAAAAGTATTTACCCCTCACAGTGTCTTTGTTTTTGCTTATATGGAATGAAAGAAGACCCTTAAGACCTCCACAGGTTTACACTACACTACACACAATGTCTGCTTCACTCTTCTTGCAAAACACAAACAGTGATTTTTAAAATTGAACACACATTTCCATACCTTATACACAAATAAAGATTGTGAGATCACTTTCTTGTCATTACAAAGCCCTGGATTACCAATGACTACACTAATGAACGAACTGGATAAACACATCCACCAGGCGTGGAAGCACACGTGCAAATTTGAAAAAGCAGCATTCAGGTGTGTTAAAAAAGTATAAGAAAAGATATCCATGCAACACTTCTTGCTCATGTTATCAACCACGGACTGACGCTGATGGATGGTGGATTCATCAGCCAGACAATTCTTGTTGCTTTACAGTAATTTTTCTTCAGAGTCAAAGTGTTTCATGCAGTAATTTGTATTTTTCTACAGATTTTATTTGTTTAATTGATTTCATCGTTAGTTGATTACTGTATAGTATTGAAATACTTGAAATATTCAGTCTGCAGCATCAGTGTTGTGCAGTGCTTAGTCAGTTTAGTAGGATTATTTGTGTACATTCTGTCTATATCTCATGAAGACATTTGTGGATTTGTCACTATTTTCTTTTTTCATCTAAATTATGACTCACATAATGTCTGGACTAAAATCTACAACGTTATTTCCTACACATCACATCAGAGTGAAACTGGCTGAACTGTGTTGGTCAAATGACAACTAATACCATTTTTACAAATGTGTGTATATGTTTTGACTGAAGTGTGTCATTTTCCAAACAATCTAGGAATTATGCAAATTGCGTGTGGTGTTTGGATAATTGTAATTATATTTTGAAAATAAAAACCCAGTTTTCAAAATTGTGTGTAAACGATAGTAAAAAAAAACTGTAAATGGAAAATCATCCTTGATGGATCTTTATTACCTGTATTAATTTAACTGTATTTGTTGTTTTAAAAAATGATTCCTATTTTCTTGGCCACATACTGACATTATTGACACAAGTCTATAAAAAATAGACTTTGATTATGTTTGTGGCATTTTGAGTCATGAGCTAAAACGTCTCCTGTTTATTTTTCCTGTTTTAGTCATATTTGATAAATATCATTGAGGTGTTCATGTTTTCAGAAACAGAAACAACTATTTGGGCTTCAGTTTGTTGGTAAACTGCTCAATTAAACAGATGTCCAACCTTTTGTTGTTAAATGCTGCCCCCTAGTGGATATATGATCTCAACATTATTTCAACCTGTATTTTCCTTTTTTTTTTTTTTTCTCTGTAAAGCAACTTTAGGCTTTAAGGGGGGTGTGGTGCATCCTTTTTACTTAAAGTAAGTATTTTTTAAGCATTAAAGCTTAATATTCCAACTTGGATTACAGTGAAGGAATCAGTTTTTTTTTTAAATAAATACACATAAAACCTCGGAACTCTGAGGAAAACAGAATTGAGTCAAAAAAGACTGTCGAGCTGCTGATAGTGAATACTGTTCTGAATGTTCTGAAAATCTAAATGAAGCTCATCCAGGTTTATGAAACATTTGCATTTCTAAAATCTCCCTCTACATCAGGGGCATTATGGGTAGTTGCAGGTCTAGAAATTTTCTTGCAGGATATGGTAAAAGTGTAGTATGATTTTGGATAGGCAGTCAGAGTACATCATCACAGGAGACATGGAATTTCAGATTTAATTTAATGCATTATGAATATTTGTATCACCATGTAAAATTACACAAATCTTTATTTAATTAATCTTATTTGTCATTTGTTTCATCTTTAAGATTTTCTGTTGAGGCTTGCATCGTACAGACAGGATAACTGATGGCCCGGCTGCTCGTGACGAAGGAACAAACAACAAACACAGTGGTCTTGGTTTTATTAACTGCTGATTGGGTCCAATTAACTCACACACAGGTGTAAGAGCAGATGTAATAAAGGACAGAATTGTAACACCCCCACTTGCTCTTATACCATTAACCCACACATGTTATCTAATTACATTTCTTGTTCAGTTTTCTTTCCAAACAAATGCATCTTGTGTCTATCCATTTTACATTTTGTCACAGGTTTTGTCAAAACATCAGCAACCATATCAGTAGTTGGACAATACACAATGATCCTTCCATCATTCAGCACAGATCTAATAAAATGATATTTGACATCAATGTGTTTACTTCTCTGACGACCTACTGGAATTTTAGATAGCGATTGCACCTTGATTATCACCAAATATTTTCACTGGTACATAACACTCATCATCTATTCTACACCTTGTAGTAAACCTGCCATTACAGGTAATTACAGGACTTTCTAATCATGTAAATTCACATTATAATTAACTTGAATTAGCTGCTATATCAGGAGACTGATGCAGGTGGACTGATGGTCGCCACTTACAGGTCTCTATGCAAAAATGACTCTCTCTTTAAAAATCATCTAAAATTTTTGCATGAAAATTTGTATGTAATCACAACCTTTTGAGCAGTAGTGTAAACACAAATCGAACAGATCACTGAACAACATAGAGAATTACTCTAATTGATCATTAATATTGAGAAATTTTTCTTTTTTTTTTTGTTCAGAAACTCATATTGGAACATTATATAGTTGTAATATATGGAGCAGCGTGAAAAGGACATCCCAGAGATGAACGGGGAGGGAGCACTACCAAGAAGTGATAGTACAACCTCTACCTTGATTTCACTAACTGGTTGCACCTGTGAATGTTGACTACTGGGGCTGATTCATGCTTCGTGTTGGTTTATTGAGGTCTATTTATAACAGGAGTTTCTCATTTTTACAAATAAAGCTCTGTCTGTTCAGTTTCCAATGAGCTGGGTCATAACTATACTAAAAAAATATTAGCAAATTCATTGTTTAAGTCTTTAGGAAACTCTCCACCATGCAGACTGCTGATACATTCATTCATCCACAGATTCAAATTCACACCATCATGCTCAGTGGGAGCTGGTGGTGATGTTTGTTGGGAGGTAACAAAAATATAATAAAATTCTGCAGATTGGATTTTAACAACAGAAGCATCATATTTGAAACCCTAACCCACATTATATCCCTTTTAAGCACTAAAACAACAACCTTACTCAGAGCCTCTTTTACAACTGTCTAATACTGCCCTGTTAATAGTCTGAACTATAATTATTTTGGTTAATTTTCCAGGAGCAAAGCCAGATCAAAACAATCAACATTTTAGAGGGGTTTTAGTAAAACACAGTATCTTTATTCTAGCATCTTGAAAAGGATCATGGCCACAAATTAAATTAGTTCTTAACAACTTCCATTAGAAACTGTCAGAATGAATCGACTGAAACCTCTGTGAGTTTGAGTGTAGCGTGCTTGCGACTCAAACACGGCAGTAATTGGCGCTGAGCTATTGCGTGCACGCAGTTAATCTCGGAGTAGCCGTGTGGATCTCGATGGAAGCGAGGCCGCGGTACTACTCCGATAAGTAAGTAGTAAAACTGACTTACTGGTAGGTTGGTACTGAAGCTTGGAAGCCTGGAAGGTGATGATTGAAGCTTGTAGCATTGAATGAATGAAACGATGACTGAGCACTGGCATCCTGGGTGAAGGGTCATTTATAAAGGAAGTGAAGCCAGAAGGATGATGGGAAATGGAGTCTTAGTGGGAGGAGCGGTCAGAAGGAGGGGAAACCATGACAGTACACCCCCCACCCCCCCACCCCCTCCAGGGGCGGCTCCAGAAGCCCTAGACTGATGGGCACGGAAGTCGGCGATGAGGGTTGGATCCAGAATGGAGCGAGCGGGTTCCCAGGAGCGTTCCTCGGGGCCGTAACCCTCCCAGTCCACGAGGTACTGCCACCCACGACCTTGACGACGGGCGTCCAAGATACGCCGAATGGTGTAGACCCGGTCGCCATCGACAAAGCGAGGTGGCGGAGGAGAGAGAGAGGGCACCAGGGGCGAGGAGACGTAGGGCTTGAGCTGAGAGACGTGAAAGACAGGATGGATTTTGAAGGCCGAAGGAAGATGAAGGCGGTAGGTGACAGGGTTGATGGAGCGGTCGATGACATAGGGACCGATAAAGCCAGGGGTGAGCTTCCTGTACTCAGTCCGGAGGCGCAGGTTGGAGGTAGAGAGCCAGACCTTGTCGCCGGGTTGGAAAGAGGGTCCGGGCTGGTGATGGTGGCGATGCTGGTGGAAGTACTGGGACTGGGCTCGAGCGATAGCAGCACAAGCTTTGACCCAGGCCAGCCGACACCGACGGACCATGTTCTGGGCAGCAGGGACTTCCACCTCCGGTTACTGGTGACCGAAGATGGACGGCTGGTAGCTGTAGCATACCTCAAATAGAGACAGGCTGGTGGCAGAGGAGACGTGCATGTTGTGGGAGAGCTCTGCCCACAGAAGGTATTTGGGCCAGAGTGACGACTGGGTGGAGACAAAGCAGCGGAGGTAGCGCCCTAGCTGCTGATTGGCCTTCTCAGTCTGGCCATTGGTCTGAGGATGGTAGCCGGATGAGAGACTGGACGTAGCACCCAGCAGACGACAGAACGCCTTCCAGAACCGGGCAGTGAATTGGGGGCCCCGGTCGGACACCACATCTGTGGGGAAGCCGTGCAGGCACACCACATGCGTAGAGAAGTTCTGCAGTGTGCTTGGCCGTGGGGAGGCCAGCGAGGGCCACCAGGTGGACGGCTTTGGAGAAGCGGTCGGTGATGGTGAGAATGGTGTCCAGGCCATCCACGACTGGGAGGCCGGTGATGAAGTCCAGTCCTATGTGGGACCACGGCCGTTTGGGGACTGGAAGAGGTTGAAGGGATCCGGAGGCTGGCTGGTTGAGGGATTTGGAGCGAGCACAGACGTCACAGGCAGAAGCATACTCCTTAACATTCTTAGCCATTTGCGGCCACCAGAGGGCCCACTGGAGGAGCTTGAGGGTCCTGGCAAAGCCCGCATGGCTGGACAAAGGTGAGGAGTGAGCCCATGTGAGGGCTTCCTGACAACAGTCTGTGGGGACATAAAGACGATTGTTAGGAGTTTCTGGAGGAGCTGGGTCATTGGGGAGTGCTGCTCGGATTGAGTCTTCCAGGGGCCAGCGGAGAGAAGCCAGGAACCGTTGGGATGGTAAGATGGGACTGGGGTCTTGAGAGGGGACAGAGTGAGTGAACTGACGGGACAGAGCGTCAGCTTTGTGGTTCTTGGAATTGGGTCGGTAGGACAACAGGAAGTTGTAGGGTTCGAAGAAGAGGGGCCCATCTGGCCTGGCGAGGGTTGAGCTGTTTAGTGGACTGGATGTGAATGAGATTTTGGTGGTCTGTCCAGATGGTGAACAGCTCCACCGTCCCCAACAACCACTGTCTCCATTCCTCAAGAGCCCACTTGATAGCTAGGAGCTCGCGGTCTCCCAAACCATACTTTTGTTGAGTGGGAGAGAATTTGCGGGAGAAGTAGCTGCAGGGATGGAGTTTTTGGTTGGAACCCCGCTGAGACAAGATGGCGCCGGCGCCTACGTCAGAGGCGTCGACCTCCACCACAAAGGGCCTTGTGGGGTCTGGGTGGAGCAGTATGGGAGCTGAGGTAACCCATTGAATGAGGTCCCAGAAGGCTTGGTTGGCACCTGGCTGGTTTGGTCAGAGAGGTGAGTGGAGCGACTATGGAGCTGTAGTCTTTGATAAAGCGACGATAAAAATTGGCGAACCTCAGAAAACTTTGGAGCTGCTTGAGACTGGTGGGGTGAGGCCAATCTGCGACAGCGCGGACCTTTTGGGGGTCCATAGTGAAGCCCTTGGATGAGATGATGAAGCCTAGGAAGGCCACAGAGGTTTGGTGGAAGGAGCACTTTTCTAGTTTGTAGAAGAGGCGGTTTTCCAGGAGTCTGGAGAGTACAGCCCGGACGTGGTGATCATGTTCAGCCTCTGATCGGGAGTAGATCAGGATGTCGTCGAGGTAGGCGAACACCCACCGACCCAACATGTCTCTTAGAACGTCGTTGATGAGACGCTGGAACATGGCGGGGCTGTTACACAGGCCGAAGGGCATGACGAGATACTCCCAGTGCCCTGTAGGGGTGATGAAGGCAGTCTTCCACTCATCGCTCTTCTTAATGCGCACCAGATTGTAGGCGCTCCTTAGGTCAAGTTTCGTGAAGATGCGGGCCTGAGAGAGAGAGTCGAGGGCAGTGGACATGAGCGGCAGGGGATGACGGTCTCTGATGGTAGTTTTGTTCAGGCCCCAATAGTCCATGCAGGGACGTAGGCCTCCATCTTTCTTTTTAACAAAGAGGAAGCTGGCAGCCCCTGGGGAGGTGGACGGATGGATGAACCCCTGCTGGAGTGCCTCTGAGACGTACTCGTCCATGGAGCGGGTCTCAGTGGGAGACAGGGAAAACAGGCAGCCACGCGGAGGCACGGTGCCCGGTTGGAGTTGGATCTCCATGTTGTAAGGGCGGTGAGGAGGCAGGGTAGAGGCCTGCTCTTTGTTGAAGACCTGGACTAGGTCCTGATAGGGAGCAGGGACACCCTCCAGAGGTGTATGAGGAAGGTCAGGTGTTTTAGTGGTTTTGCTGGGGGAGCAGGAAAGGTGGTGATGGCAGGTGGGACCCCAGTGGACTAGACGGTTGGTAGACCAGGAGATGTGAGGGTCATGGAGGCAGAACCACCGGTGACCCAGGATGAGAGGTGTGGAGGGAGCGGAAACTGAATGGTTTCATGGTGGTCCCCCACTCTCATCTGGATAGGTTGGGTCTGGTATTGGACTGGGAAGGGATGAAGGGGGTGACCATCCACTGAGGTGACCGGAGTAGAACGATCCAGTTTACACCGGGGGATTTGGAGTCAATTGGCCAGGCTTTGGTCCATGAAGTTGTTGGCTGCTCCTGTGTCCAACAGAGCGCCGAGTTCGGTAGACCCCTGGTCCAAGTGGAGGGTTATTTTGAGGAGGAAATGGTTTGTGGGGGATGAGGTAGCACCAGGTAAAACACCCCCAATGTTTATCAGGTCTCGTCGTTTCCCAACAGCGGACATAACGGGCACTGAGGATGGCGATGTTCCGAAGACCCGCAGTAGGCGCTCCGTCTCTCTCTCCATCTGCGCTGCCGTTCCTCTGGGGTCAGGTGACCCAATTGAATGGGTTCCTCTTTAGAGGCGATGGGCGTGACCGCACCAGGAGAGACCAGTTGAGTAACCGGAGCAGCGGGGTGAGGGGCTTTTGAGGATCGGGGGCAAGTGAGGACGCGTCGGTCGATCTGTAGGGCCAGGTCCGCTACAGCATCCAGATTGTTAGGGAGTTCACGGCCCACCATCTCATCCCTGATGTATTCGGCCAGTCCTTTGACAAATACGGACTTGAGAGCCGCGTCCTCCCACTTTAGCTTAGCGGCTAGGGTCTGGAACTCCACCACGTACTGGCACACCGGACGGGCCCGTTGACGGAGTCTGAGCAGCTGGGACTCGGCTCCGATCTCGCTCCTGGGAGGGACAAACGTCTTCTTCAGCTCTTTAACGAAAGTCAAGTAATCATTACAGGCAGGGGATTTGTTGTTGTAAAGAACCGCAGCCCACTCCTGAGCTCGACCGGTTAGCAGCGATGTCAACAGAGCTACACGGGAGCAGGCTGAGGTGTACTTGGTTGGCTGGCACTCGAATAGCATGTCCAGTGAGGCTAATAATCCATCGGGGCGTCCGTCGATTCCGTTCCAGCGGTCCGGAAGGTGGATAAGGGGTTCCAGGGTTGAGACTGTTTGGTGCCGCTGGAGAGCGGTGACGGAAGCCGTGAGTTGGAGCACTGTGTTAGTCAGCGACTCGATTCGGAGGTTCTGGCGATCCACTACGGTACGTAGGTGGGTCAGCTCAGAACCCATCCACTCAAACTCAGCAGGGTCGGTTGTGGGCTCAGTCATCCTGTCAGAACGAATCGACTGAAACCTCTGTGAGTTTGAGTGTAGTGTGCTTGCGACTCAAACACGGCAGTAATTGGCGCTGAGCTATCAGTTAATCTCGGAGTAGCCATGCGGATCTTGATGGAAGCGAGGCCTACTACTGGTAAGTTGGTATTGAAGCTTGGAAGCCTGGAAGGTGATGATTGGAGCTCGTAGCATTGAATGAATGAAACGATGACTGAGCACTGGCTTCCTGGGTGAAGGGTAATTTATAGAGGAAGTGAAGCCAGAGGGATGATGGGAAATGGAGTCTTAGTGGGAGGAGCGGTCAGAAGGAGGGGAAACCGTGACAGAAACACTGCAAAAATATTGAACAGATTTACAGGATTCTGTTTATTTAGCTTTGTCATTTAGATGCAGCTATTAGCTGCCAGCTAACAAGATGAAATAAAAGAAAAACCTATGATTCAGAGTATTCTTTACAACGAGAGTCCCCTTGTGCTGATAACTCTTTTCAAGTGCCTCACACTTATATGAGAACTGTGTTTATTGTCAAGTACCATTTTAATTTCCTTATAGTTTAGACCAGTGGTCAGCAACTGGCCCACATCTTTCAGGCTCTCCAAGTCGGACTTTCTGTTTTTTTTTCTTGCATCAGTGTTTGTGTGCATCGGCCTGCACGGTCTCTAAACTATAACATTTAAACATATAATAAAAGTTGACTTGAGTCAGGCATCAAACCCACACTCTCCCAGATGGGAGTCAATGTCACTAGCCAGCCACTAAACCAAAGCTTCTACTAGGAAAGCACTGACGTTATAATGGTTATAAGTTTCATTTTACAGCTTTTCCAGGTTGATACACTGAGAGCAAGTTTGAGTTATATTTATATTTCAAATATGACAAACTGCTGCTTCCAGGTTTTTAGTTGATGACCCCTGGTTTATACTAAGCTTCAAATAAAAGTCTATAAATCACTCCTGTGTGTTCTCCATTGCTGCAGTTGTTCCCAAGGTCTAAGAATTTACCCAGAAGTGCTGTGTACTTCAGAAACCTTTGCAGGAGCTCACAAACTTTTGCAGGATCTCACAAAACTTGTGCAGGATCTTGCAAAGCAAACTCAGGATCTCACAAAACAAACTCAGGATCTCGCAAAAATTTCTAAAAACATTTCCCCCTGTGTCCCCAGAGGGGCTCTGTAAATTTCTAGATGAATTCCTGCTTGATTGGAGAAAAACTTTGGTTTTACTGCTTTTCTTTTTGCTGAATTTGAATTTCTCTTAGTCTATCCTCTCCTGAACTCTTCATTAAACTCCAGCTCTCATGGAAAATCAAGTTAATTTAGATAAATGCTTGATATTTTACTTCTTCAAAAACTTTTGGGGAACAAGATTTTGAAATGATTATTATTCTCTAAAGTACAAAATACAGGTTTTAATAGAATTATCATCACAAAAGAATGTCTTCACAAAGTTTAGATCCAAGTAAAAACTGTTAAAAAAAAGGTAAATCATGTAATGATTTATTGGGACAAAAATGTGATCTGATAGTCAGAACTGTATGAGTGTACATAAAAAGGTTTGAAGGTCTCAAAAGCTTTAAGATAGTTCCTGATCTTTTCTCAGGTTGACAGATCTTATAGGTAATTAATTTGAAATGATAAGAAATCTAAGACATTTTTTTGGGATGAGTTGGTGGTAAACTTGGGGGGAAATGAAGCTAAATCTGTTTGTAAATACCTTATAGGGCCTTTTCAACTCGGCCATATCTAAAACAGTTACCTACAGATTCAGTGTGTAGAAACTCATCAAATCAAGCTGCTTTGTGACTGAGGGCTGAATAATATCGCCTCACTGTTTCTGGTTGCTAAATTCATTTCATGAATTGAATCATTGGCAGAGTGTTGATCCAGAACAAAGATCCACAATGTTTATACTTAGAGGCAAAGTTGAATTTTAGACATAAAAATGTTATAATAATATAATGGACTCAAACAGTAGTCTATGATCAAATGTAGAGCATATGTTTTGAAACTAACATGTTATATGATTTTTTAAAAATTGTTTCTTTGCAGAGAGCTGTGGCACTATCCCACCTCAAAGTGTGACACTAACTGAGGGCAGGCTCAAGTCCGCTCTCAAGCGGACTGCCACTGAGGACCTCAGCCCTCCCTCTAAAAGGCTGAGATGTTGTGAAGAGTTCCTGGAGTCTGAACAACCCAGAACCTCCATCTCTAATAATGGAGATGGGGTTCTGGGAAAAACGTTCAGACTCCCGGACTCGAAGAACAACATCCCTTTGACAGTGGACCCCTACAATAGTAAGTGTCATAGTTTGCAAGTTAGTTATAATGATTACATGAGTTAGCATGTAGATCCAATTAAACTCTGTAATTGGTTTGAATGCTGACTCAGCATTCAAACTATTGTTTTTCTGTTTCTCTTTATTTTGCATGTGATCGTTTATGCTACTGCTGCAGCACGTACAGTAGCATAGGGAATTGGACGTTGTTTGGTTGAAATAAACCAAACAAACGGTCTCATAAAAAATTGTAGAAGTATACAAACAGGGATTATAGTGATCCAATGCATCAGATAAATTTTTTTTTGCAGGAGTTGTTTTAAACACCAGAATTCTACCTGCTAGTTTGTTATCATTTGCTTCAAAACTAACGTTTTATGATTTTTTGTTTGTTTTTTGCAGAGAGCAGTGGCACTGTGACACCCAGTGTACCAGTTACTGCCAGCAGGCTCAAGTTCGGTGTCAAGAGGGCTGCCACAAAGGATCTTGGCCCTCCCAAAAGGATCAGATGTTGTCCAGAGTTCACAGAGTCTGAACAACCTGGAGCCTCCATCTCTAATAATGGAGATGGGGTTCCAGGAAAAACATTCAGACTCCTGGTCCCTGAGAACAACATCCTTGCAACAGTGGACTTCTGCAATGGTATGTGGCATTGGTTTACAAGTTAGATGTTTATTCAAGTAGATTCATGTAGATCCATGTAGATCCATATTAACAAAAGTTCACTAAAACTTAAAAGGATGAACAGAATTATAGGTCTCATTTTGCTCTCATGAGCTCTTGTCTATGTATTGCCTGCAAATGTCAACATGCTAAAGTTTCTATGGGTTTTCTCATTTTTAGAGTCAACTACAGTTTTCTTGGAATTAACTGTGTGTTTTTGTGTATTTTTGTGTTTTTCTTTTTGCAGGTTTTTTAACCAAATATCAGCAGCAGCAGCCACTTGGGCAAGGAGGCTATGGGTCTGTGCACTCTCTGGCTACCGAAGGGCCGACCATCTACCTGTAAGTATTCCACAAACACACTGTCATAATCTAGACATTCACACACACACACACACACGCACACATGCACGCACGTGCGCGCACACACTCACACGCACGCGCACACACACACACACACACACACACACACACACACACACACACACACACACAAAATATGATCAGAATGTTAACCAGAATCTTGTTTGTTTCTTGTAGGTGGCAATCAAGTACATACCCAAAGGGAATGTATTCATACATACTGTAAGTATATTTTTAATGTACACACTCACTTCTTTGTGGACTGCAGGTCAATTATGAGTTAATTGTTTCTCTCTGATGTCTTTTTTGTGATGTTTCAGGATGAGAACGAGCAGTGGTTTCCCATGGAGATGGCAGTCATGAGGAAACTGCAGAGTGCAGGGACCAATTCACCAGGGAGGTCATAAATAATCTCCTTGCTGGATTGGTATATACTGGACCAAGAACTAGTTCTAGTTTTGGAGTGACCAGTCCCTGCGGTTGACCTCCTTACTTACATCATAAACCACAATGGCGCCCTAGAGGAACATCAGGTCAAGGTAAGATGACTGATCTGAAAATATATCTCATCCCCAAACAGGCCTTTTCTTACTTTCAGTCGATCATTAAACATCTGGTGGATGCTGCTAAATATCTGGAGGAAAACAACATCATTCATCGAGACCAGGTCCGACACTCCAAAAGCTTGCCTCATCGACTTTGGGCAAAGTTGCTTCACCACACCAAGTTCTCAGTATGTGGACTTGTATGGTAAGTTTGTCCATCCTGTTACTTATCAGTACCACTTGAAACACATCTTCTCCACCTCTAACTCTTTTTAAATGTCTCATTTTTATGTACCGGTATCTTCCAGATCTTCCTCATCACATCCCACCTGAATGGAGGATATATGGGAGGTATAGCGCTGGCCAATTAATGGTGTGGCAAAAAGGCATCGTCACCTACGAAGCCCTCCATGCTCATCTCTTTAGCATGAGCATGTTTAGGGGAAACCAGCTGATGATGAGTAACAGGCTCTCTCTTCGTCTCCCAGAGAAAACCTTCTGGTAATCTGTTCTAACCAATGTTGTTCTTTTGTCTTGTTTTCCAGAGTGTCAAATCTTCTTGCAAGGCTGTTTAAACATGAGACCAGAGCAACGGCCAACATTAGAGAGGCTACAGCACCACTCCTGGCTGCTATGGGCTCCTGTGTAACTCCTCCTGTCTCTGTCTCCCTTTGTTGTGAGTCTGCAGACTTGAGAAGTGGAGGAATATAATTACCTCTGTATTCATCTGGACTGGAGACACAGTTGAGCAGTTTACAAGAAGGGGCAGAGCAGACTGGACTGGAGGAAGATCCTTCAATGTTTTAGACTTATGTTTGATCACCTTTACAGTTGTCTGTTGAGGCAGCAGCCTCAGAACCAAAGAAGCTACGAAAGTTGAACAAGCCGATAAAGAAGGTGGGGTCTGTTCTGGGGACTCTGGAGCCTCGAGAGCTGAATGGACAAAGGAGGAAACTTCATAAAATGAACATGATGAACACTCCTGAGCATCCTCTATACCAGTGGTTCCAAAAGTTGGGATTGAGAGCCCACTCTGGGTCCTGAACCAACAAATGGGGTCCATGGATGTGTTCTTCTCCAGAACTGAAAGTGAATTTAAAATCTTTACTAAGGTAGCATATGTGGAAATGAGGATAAAACTGGGCAAAAAGTCTTGTACTGTCCTGCACACGTCAGTGAGGAGGATACCTATCGTTGAGATGTGCTAAAGAGACAGTCGGAGTCTTTATCACGCTTTGTTTAGGAATAATTCCCTTTTCAACATCCTTGAAAAACAATAACATGGTCTCCCTCTACTGTGTCTGAGTCTACAGAACTCTGAACATTTACTGAGTCTACAGAACTCTGAACATTTACTGAGTCTACAGGACTCTGAACATTTACTGAGTCTACAGGACTCTGAACACTTACTGAGTCTACAGGACTCTGAACACTTACTGAGTCTACAGGACTCTGAACATTTACTGAGTCTACAGGACTCTGAACACTTACTGAGTCTACAGAACTCTGAACATTTACTGAGTCTACAGAACTCTGAACATTTACTGAGTCTACAGAACTCTGAACACTTACTGAGTCTACAGGACTCTGAACATTTACTGAGTCTACATAACTCTGAACATTTACTGAGTCTACAGGACTCTGAACACTTACTGAGTCTACAGAACTCTGAACATTTACTGAGTCTACAGAACTCTGAACATTTACTGAGTCTACAGGACTCTGAACATTTACTGAGTCTACAGGACTCTGAACACTTACTGAGTCTACAGAACTCTGAACATTTACTGAGTCTACAGGACTCTGAACATTTACTGAGTCTACAGGACTCTGAACACTTACTGAGTCTACAGAACTCTGAACACTTACTGAGTCTACAGAACTCTGAACATTTACTGAGTCTACAGGACTCTGAACACTTACTGAGTCTACAGAACTCTGAACATTTACTGAGTCTACAGGACTCTGAACACTTACTGAGTCTACAGAACTCTGAACATTTACTGAGTCTACAGGACTCTGAACATTTACTGAGTCTACAGGACTCTGAACACTTACTGAGTCTACAGAACTCTGAACATTTACTGAGTCTACAGGACTCTGAACATTTACTGAGTCTACAGGACTCTGAACACTTACTGAGTCTACAGAACTCTGAACACTTACTGAGTCTACAGGACTCTGAACATTTACTGAGTCTACAGAACTCTGAACACTTACTGAGTCTACAGAACTCTGAACATTTACTGAGTCTACAGGACTCTGAACATTTACTGAGTCTACAGGACTCTGAACATTTACTACATCTACAGGACTGAACATTCACTGAGTCTACAGGACTCTGAACATTTACTGAGTCTACAGGACTCTGAACATTTACTGAGTCTACAGGACTCTGAACATTTACTGAGTCTTCAGAACTCTGAACATTTACTGAGTCTACAGAACTCTGAACATTTACTGAGTCTACAGAACTCTGAACATTTACTGAGTCTACAGAACTCTGAACATTTACTGAGTCTACAGGACTCTGAACACTTACTGAGTCTACAGGACTCTGAACATTTACTGAGTCTTCAGGACTCTGAACACTTACTGAGTCTACAGGACTCTGAACATTTACTGATGCTCAAATTTATTTCTCGACAGGGGGCTGGGGTTCTGCTGCGTGCCTGCAGTATGGAGGTAGAGGTAGTGGTCAGTCATGTAAATATAAAGAGAAACATGGAGACTGTTTTGTGCTATTAGGCTGGTGCACAGTGTGAACACATCTTTATCACATGGAACAACTAGAGCAGTGTTGGGCTGGATCAGCCTCACATGGTCTCCCTCTGACACGTCACACTAAGCATCCTCTGTGTCATACAGTTCATGGGTCATATGTATCATCAGGCTGTCCATGACGAACACCTTCTGTTCTTGATGGACGAGTCACCTGGCGTCTCCATGTTTCCCTGGTGGAATCCCAACCATCCTGCAAGGTTTTAAAAGATAGAAAATTACATGTCACAATATTGTATATCCTACTGTGTGTAACCCGCAAACTGTTGGACTTTGAAATAAATCTTCTCTCAAACAAGTGCAATGAGAATTACATTGTAGTCAATGTCGCTGTCAAGTTGATACGCTGACTGTAAGTGGAAAACTTGTGTAGGCCACTGAACCATAAGTATTTATTAGTAGTAGTACTACATGATGATTTTACAGTCTTTTAAAAAAAACTGGGAAGATCATTTCTTTCAAGCTCTTCCATTAAGGTAATTCTCAGACTTATATTTTTTTCAATAAAGGGCTTTCATACAACTTTTGTATTCAAATGATCATCATAAATATGGATATTATCCATTTCCTTGTAGCATTGTGATATAATTTTGAGGCTAGATCACCCACCTCTAAACTCACAGAGAGGATCTGTCAACAAATCAACAATCTCAGCTTTCGCTCTATGACTGCATGTTAAAGCAGGATCATAAAGGAAGTACCGGTAGTTTTACTGAGCTCTGACACTCCTGGAACATTTAACAGCATTTATAAAGATATTTAGTGTCACAGCTCATGTAACAGGATAGAATAACAGTTAACCTGTTGTCCTTATGATAAACAACAATATGTGCATATTCCTTATTTGATCTAAAGAAGATGAAGTTATAATGAAGACAAAGAAAAAAGCTAAATAACTGACGTATCAATCCATATTAAACTATTACATAAATAATCCTGCACTTATATTAATGATGGTTAATGAATGAACCAGTAATGGTTACCTAATAAAAAGAGCTGAAATGGAGGCTGTGATGCTCAAGTCACACATTTGAACTAAAACAGGATGGATGCTGCTTACCAACGTGTTCCAGAACTTGTCATTGATAAAGGGGGTAAAAACCATCTCATCTAACTCCTGTTGTTTAAGCTGGGATGTGTAGAACTTCTGATCTATTCTTTGAGGGAGAAAAAAATAATTCTGTCAAACACAGGGTGATGAATGCATTTAATGTTCACTGACTGCTGTTACAAGTTGAATAAAACCTGAATACATGTTAGTTTTAGGACAGTTTAATTTGTCTGCAACTTATTCTGGGTTTCTGGATTGAACAGAGTAATGATGTTACAGAATCTGATGACTGAATAAATAAGGTGCTATTACACAAACTAAAGTGTTTACTATTGTGTATTTTACTGAACATTAAATCTGGCTGCTGAACTAAACACAGCAGTGATTCCCATATTTAGAATGTGATGCTCCAAATACAGCTTCACATCGTTATTTCAAAAGGTCAGGATTGTGTGAATAAATAAATTGTCTATTTGTAGCACACCCAAAATGATTGTGCGACCACTATTGTATTAATTAGGGAAAACTGATTTTATTTTCAGACATCATTTGTAGCAGTGAACACAAAGCATCAGATGCTATTTGAATGACAAAGTGTGTACTTCATGTCCTCACTGCTGATACATTTTACCCATATCTTTCCAGTCTATATGAAAATAAAACACAGTAACAGCTTTCATTCACTGTTAGAAATGATGTCAACGCCTCATAATCCATCTATCTTCTACCTGCTTCATCCTCCAGAGAGGGTCCCAGGGGAGCTGGCGTGTATCTCCAGCAGCCAAAGGATAAGAGGCAGGGGACACCCTGGATGGGTCGCCAGTCCATTGCAGGACCACACAAAGATGAACAAGACAAAGAACAAGGCACACACCCACTCAGGGACAATTTGTACCAGACCAATTAACCTAACAGTCATGTTTTTGGTCCGTGGGAGGAAGCCAGGGTACCTGGGGAGAACCCACGCATGCATGGCGAGAACATGCAAACTCCATGCAGAGAGGCTGCAGAGCCGGGAAGCGAACCCACAACGTCCTCCCTGCAAGGCAACAGTGCTAACCAACTGCACCACCATGCAGCCCACGCCTCATAATATTACCCAAAATTTATATGTTTTTAATAAACACAAGAGAGTAGTCACACAATGATTTTGGATGTACATTTGCACAGAATTAAAATGATATTTAGTCACTTTGACAAACCACAAACAAACTAGAAGAGACAAGCCCCAACTAATGGAAGAGATGATGATGATGTGGATTATAACAGGCTAGCTAAGGTTAGCCACTTCTGATTAGCTAAGACTGTGTTGGGGTGAAAGACATCTAACTACAGAGCCCCTCTGGGGACCCAGGAAAAAAAAAAGTTTTTTGAGATTTTTGCGAGATCCTGAGTTTGTTTTGCGAGATCCTGCAAAAGTTTCTGAAGTACACTGGTACTTTTTAAGAAGTTCAATTTAGGAGTCATTGTGTGGAGCAGAGCCAGATCAAAACAATCCACTATTTTTGAGTATATTGAACAGGTTTATTCTGTTTATTTAGCTTTGGTCCTTTAGATGCAGCTATTAGCTGCCAGCTAACAAGATGAAATAGAAAAAAAAACTAAAATTCTGAGTATTCTTTATGATGAGAGTACCCTTGTGCTAACAACTCTCTTCAAGTGCCTCACACTTATATGAGACCTGTGTTTAGTGTCAAGTACCATTTTAATATCTTTTATTTAGACTTGTGGTCGGCCACTGGCCATCTTTCCGGCCCTCCAAGTTGGACTTTATGGGGGGGGGGGTTTCTGTATAAAATAAAATAATAAAAGTGTTTGTGTGCATCTGCCTGCACGGTCTCTAAACTATAATATTTAAACATTTAATAAAAGTTGAGTTAAGCCAAGTATTGAACCCACACACACTCCCAGAGGGGAGGCATTGTCACTAGCCGCTAGAGCACAGCCTCTGTTAGGAGAGCACTGAAGTTATAATGGTTATAAGTTGTTGTTTTTTACAGCTTTTCCAGGTTGATACATTGAGAGCAAGATTGAATTACATTTATATTTAAAATATGACAAACTACTGCTTGCTTTCACAGTAGCAAAATGATTGTATCTGTAGTAAACATCATCAGCTCTCTGCATTTAAAGTCATGCTGTCATATCCTGAGCTCCGGCAGGCACGCCTCCTCCTCCCTATCAGCAGGATCTCCTCCCTCATCACCCTCAGCTCCACTAATCACCTCCAGCTGCAGCCACTCAAGCAATCTACTCCACAGCATAAAACCACCAGCCGTCCAGAAGATGAACGCCAGTTCTTTGTGTCCACTTCCCTGTGGTAACTATGGCCTTTTAACCTAGATCTCCTCAGTACTTTAGTCTAACCTTGTTGTTCCTCCCTCCAGTGTTTCCTCTCGGTTCCCATCATCCTGCTCCGGTCTGCTGCCATTTCATCTGGATCTCCAGCCGGTCACTCCTCCCTCGTCTCCGCTCCTCCTGGTCTCCCTGGCTGCCCTCTCATCATCATCATCATCATCCTCTTATCTACCTGTCTGTCTCCCTGCCGGTCGCTGGCTCCAACACCCCCTCCTCACTCGACTCACATGAGGTGGCATACGGTTCCGTCCGGGACGCTAGGGCCTCCCAAGGTCCACACCTCCAGCACCACTGCCTGTCTCTCTGTCGGTCGCCAGCTCCAACACCCCATCCTCAACTCACAGTAAGACTTTTCTGTTTCATCACCCACTCATTCAGTGTTCCCCTGCCTGTGCTCACTCTCCTCTCCTCCCTGCAGTGAGGTGGCGTACGGTTCCGTCTGGGACGCTAGGGCCTCCCAAGATCCACACCTCCAGCACCAGCACCTACAATATTAATAAACCATTTGTTTTCACTTACCTCCAGTTTCCTCAGTTGTCTGTGTTCGCTCCAGGGTCCATCCACAAATCAATTCTTAACACATGCTCTATGTGCCTTTTTACTTTGAGCACTGACAACTCTGCACCCCACCCCCCTGCCCGCGAAAACACCTATAAAAAATGTATGTGGCCTTTCCAGGTTTAGTTGACTCCTGGTTTAGACCAAACTTCAAATAAAAGTCAATAAATCTCTCCCACTCCTGTGTGTTCTCCATTGCTGCAGTTGTTCCCAAGGTCTAAGGATTAACCCAGAAGTGCTGCGTACTTCAAAAACTTTTGCAGGATCTCGCAAAAATCTCAAACATTTTTTTTTTCTGTGTCCCCAGAGGGGCTTAGTATCTAACAAAGTTCAATGATAGTATTAGCCCAAGGTAAATACAATATGCATATAATTGGGCATTACAGTTTTTCTCAATAGCTTTGGTGCATTTCTCACAACAGAATTAAAGTTTTCACCACTGCTCAGACATTTCTGCAAAACATGATAGACAACCTGCAAAAGCAAGTCACTTTCTCAAAATGGGAAGGTCTTGCTTCAAAAGCAAGTTTCTTAATCAAAATGGATAATTTGTTCTTTAAAAGCAAGTCTTTGTCAATGAAAGTGTCTGTGTTGTCAAAATGACAAGTTATGACACCAGCCTCTTAAAACAAATGGTTTAGTCATATTTTGAGACAGATAACTCTGGAAGTGCTGCCCAATGTAAAGTCCAGACAGCGTTACAGACCATGTATGACATTTAGAAAACTAGAAGTAAAAGAAAGATCAAGATATTGAATAAACTTTACTTTATATTGTATATTTACAACTTTTCACTGCATTGTTCAACTGCAAGAAAACATTTACAAAGAATAAACTCTCTTTGTCTCAGTAAACCAGACTGTAGTAGTTTAGAAACTGAAGATCCTGTAAACCAGACGGTGCTGCAGATCAGTCATGGACATCTAGACGCTCCTGTCTGTCTGGACACATATTTCCATCTACATCACAGCGAATGTCAGCTCTGTCAATGCACAGAGGAAAGAATCTTTTTGAATGGCAAATCCACCCTCTGCAGGACTCTGCTGTGATGTCATCACAAGCTGCATCCATGGCTGCTCTCAGGGTCATTTGGGTCTGTGGATGCCGGTCATTTACCTTCCACCTCCAGGAAGAGAAAAACTCAATCGGATTTAGGAATGAAGAGTAGGGAGGAAGATACTCCACAAGCATCCTGCCATGTGCTGCAAACCACTGGCTGACCACAGCAGACTGGTCTCACTGGTAGCAATAAATATTCACACACCCTCTAACTCAGTGGAAGATCAGGTTCACCTGAGAAAAGTTATTTATGGACATTTTCATGGAAACATTACAAAGATTTAGAAACTGGATGTACACAATGTTTGACAGCATGATCAACAAATTTGTGTGCAATAACACAATGAATGAAATGAAGATTCATTTATATTATATACTATTTAAGAATAGTTGTATGAAAAATGACTATTCAGCTGCTACAAGTAGCGTTCATTTTGACAGACATGATAAAAGCAAATGAAAAAGTGATCATTTTGCAGATATTTGTACTAACTCAATCGCTTCATGTCCAAGAACAATTACCATTGGATGAAATGAACAGGAAACTGGTTGCGCCCAAATGACTTCATGTTGTGAATGTTGCACTAACTGTTGTGAGAAATGCGCCAAAGGCCTTGTGATGGACTGGCGACCCATCCAGGGTGTCCCCCGCCTCTCGCCAATTGACTGCTGGGGATAGGCACCAGCTTCCCTGTGACCCTCTGAGGATGAAGCGGTTAAAGAAAATGGATGGATGGATGGAAATGTGCCAAAGCTACTGAGAAAAACTGTAACAAAGTAAAACGGGACTTACCTTGAAGACATTCCAGCGATCTGGGAAGCAGTGAGACGAAGCTGAGAGCTACTGGAGTCCACAGTGATCTAATCTGTGCACAGTTTATTAAAATGAGGGAACGGATTCTTACGACCTGACTTTTTTCACTACCTGACCCTTGCCGGGCGACTTCGGTGTCTGTGTGTGCAGCCAGCATTAACTTATCATTGTCAGTCACAATAACTAAGCTGTGATTGATAGCCAACGATCCAAACGTTAACCAGATGTAGTTTTCCATCCAATAGTTAATATCTGAGAGTTTTAGTAAATTCGGTCCTGTGGTTCATCGGGTATTTTGCTGAAAACCTCCTGTCTACCTCAGTAAGAGGACTTACTGGGTTCTGTCCACTAGATGGCGATGTTCTCCTTTAAATTGAAGAATTTGACATCCAGCAGCTGCAGAAACCGTTTGTTTGAATTCTCATCATCGTGGAGGAGTGCATGAAAAAAGTTCCCAATATTTTAATATCCATCAGTTTTTCTTTTCTACACAGATTCTTGTTTTACTAAACATGTTGGTAACTCTGTTCACAAAATTATAGTTAGAAACTCAACAAGAAATCCCTAAAATAGCCTCATTGTGCTGTTTTCTTCACACTGACCCTGGAACCTAATTAAAAGCAGAACTTGAAGGTTTGATGTAGATTTGCAGCTCAGTTTTTTATTTTCTGCATCACATGCAGTGCAGGCTCTTCTCATGCTTTCACAGGATTTTATGCTCCTTTCTGTCAGATTGAATAAATCAAATGTATTTGTTAAGTTTTCATAATAAGTCATCAACATAACCTGAGTTGTCCTTGCCTTTTCAGGATTAAAAACAAACAAATGAGTATTTTAATGTGAGAAAACAGTTTGTCTTGAAAATGTTGGCATTGACTTCACTATAAACTATGAGGGGAAACATTTTCTCATGTGCTGTCAAAGACTGAACCTATCTGAATATCTATCAGAAATGACACGCTATGACCTGAAAATTGGTCATGTTCTGGTTGCGTTTGTCTCATTTGTTACAGTAATGGGAGATGTTGACGAGTGGTGAGCAGAATTGACTTTGAGCTGAGCTCTGCAGGATGGAGAAGCAGTGAAAAATATTCAGTCAGACCTTTAGAATAAAATACAGGGATTCTTTCAACCTCAAGCCCTGGAATGTAAAATCCCTAAATGTATATTCGTTATTGGTTTGTGGCAGAAAAAGGAGTGAAGTTGTTCTGACTTTTTGTTAGAACATTTCTGAAAAGAGCACCAGATTAAATTCATATATTTTTGTTTTACACTTTTTAAAAACGATTTCTAAATCAATTCCATTTCTTTGAGAATCACTGTTCTCTGCTATAATTCAACAGTTTTGTAAAAATCTATTTTACTTTCCAAACAACCATTTTATAACATAAATGAATGTCTTAGAATGAACTGCATTAAAATTATAAACATTTTCTTCACATCAGCAACTCTGGTGATGCTTTCATAATATGTAAAATACATTTGATTTTATTTGATCTAAATGTGTGTTCCGGGCCGGCTTATAGATTAATCTAATTATATATTAAATATTCCTAACCATTTCACCCTTATTGCCTTTATTTATGTTCAGCTGCAAGTAAAACTAATTAAGACTTATTTGACAGGAAAGCATTACCGTCATTTATGCTTTTTTGTTATTTCTTTGACAAATCAGGCAGGCAGTTTGGAAACAAAGACTTTCTCCTCAATAACAGAGACCCAAAACAGGTAGAGAGCAACCTGGTGCAAACTCACCACCTAAAAATCTATGAATACTTATAAGAATCGGTGGATTTCAGACACAAATCCTAGCATTAAACCTGCAAAGATGCATTTGCACAATGAAAACACAGAAGTTATGCAATTAAACCCTTATAATGCAAATGCTAAGACAAACCAGTGAATTTAATAAAGAGGTTATATGATGTAGTAATGTTATATAAATGAGGCAAATCAAATTAGAACAAAATGTAAGATTAAACTTTAAAGTTAAAAAGTCATATTGACCCAATCAGAGAAGAACAGGGCAAATAGCTTCCACATTTTATATAATTTAATTTTTGTTGCCATTCTTTTATATAAAAAGACAGAATTTGGCCTAAAATATATATCAGCTTTATTGATTCATTTTACAAGACAAAAAAACGGGATTATACAATAAGTGCGTGTTCCTTGCAGGTCATGAAAGCCTAAAGCGTTGTGTGTGTAGTTATACTAACAAGATAAAACAAAGTTACATGGAGTATAAATGGTTTGCACGTTTTACAGAGGCAAACACATGGAAAGGTGTGTTTTTCAAACTTCTTTTGAAGAAAAAAGTTGGTCGGGTTCATTAAGGCAAAGTGGTTTTTACCAAAAGGCCTCTGGGATTCCTTCATTTTCCTCAAGTCAAAAAACATTTTCATAGTTTGTAAAGTTTGGCTGCGTGTGAGAGGCAAACACGTGAAGGTGGAAACATCCACAAATCCTTCAAAAACACAAAATAACCATAAAAAAAAGCCAAGATGTCCGCTTGTTTGTTCAGATGTCCTCAGCTCACATCACGCACGGTTTGATGTCCTGACACACGCTCTGCGGGTGGTGGTGGTGGTGGTGGTGGTGGTAGTAGGATCCTCCAGCGGAAGGGTGGAACGACGAGATGCCGTTAAAGTTCAACACAAAATCCTTCCTGTCGCACACCGACGAGTGGCTCTGGTAGCGCGGGATCCCCACTGTGGAGAGGAGAGACGAGCTGAGCGTGAGCGCGCAAAAAAAAAGCACTGCAGGAATATTTACACCATTTAGCTACTGTAAAAACATTCAAATGATAAATATGGTTAATTTTTCTCATAAATGTTATTTAATAATAAAACTGTATTTATTTATTTTTGATTACAGTATAAAAAAACTTAGAATGTAATATTGGCCAATTTTAGATGATTGATAGATAGATAGATAGATAGATAGATAGATAGATAGATAGATAGATAGATAGATAGATAGATAGATAGATGATAGATGATAGATAGATAGATAGATAGATAGATAGATAGATAGATAGATAGATAGATAGATAGATAGATAGATAGATAGATAGATAGATAGATAGATAGGTGACAGAAACTTGTATTTAGCGTCTCAAATAAATGCAATACATCTCTCAAAAGTAAAACCATCTAACATGAGTAAAAACAAGCTTTATGAAATCTCTACAATCTACTCAAAATATAGAGTGTAAAAATGCTACACCAAACATGTAAGTAAATGATGGTTTCACTTGTAGAATAACTCACATAAACACAAACATGTCCTTAAAAACTGAGAAGTATTAAAAAGATGAGAAGTATTAAAACAAGGGACAAAACTCAGTGTCTGAGATTATTAGTACCCAAAATGCGGGTTAAATTATTATTATAATTAATACAGATTGTTTTACATAATATATTTAATAGTTGTTGGGGATTTTGTTTATTCAAATTCTAATCAGAAAAATCAAACATCCATGTCTTTTGAAGTCACTGATTCAGAATGTATTTTATTTTATAATAAATGTCCTCAGTGCGCAGCATTACCTCAGCTCCTGATTGGAACCTGATCCCAGCCCTCAGTCCTTTCTGTTTTTAAAACCTGTCCATGGTGTTTGTAACGAGCTCATCGAGATTCCTGAACCTGCTGGAGTTTTTAAATCGGATCCACTGGTTCTGACTGAGCGTCTAGTTCCAAAAACAAAACCAGAAACGAAGAGGCGTCTTCGGGGGTCATAAGGACTCCAGATGTGTCTGTTTTTCAGGCCGCAGCTCGCCGCCCTGCGTGCGTTTTCACGCACAACACCACTCTTTTTTTTTTGACTGACAGCGCTGTCACCGCGCCTGCGTCCTCCACGCAGCCTCAATTAGGACGCTGCGTAAAGTTTAACAAGGCCTTCCGTCTCTTGTGGCTCGAAATCCACCGCCGGTGTGGTCCGACCTGCTCAGTCTTTGTTTGGTTAACCTCTGGGACCCTTCAGGCTCCAGCGTGGTTTGCTCGCCTGCGTCAAATCCCCAGACTTTAGTAAAGCCTCGCTGCTGTGAGGGAGAACTGAATCAGGACGAAAAACTATTTTCTCTATTTATTTATATAGGTATTAAATTAAATCTATTTATATGTGATATTTCAGACACAGAAAACACCACAAATCGCTGTAAAACAGGTCAAAACAGGTAAAAAGAAAAAAAAATGCAAACATCTCCAGTCAGATGGTGCAAACTGTGAATAAGACATTTTGAACATGTATTTACCACAAATTATTTGAAAGCTAAAATTGTTTTATTATTAAAATTCGTGCATGATCAAAGTACTTTTATGGTACAATTAAAAACGTGTTCTATGCATTTTCAATTATTTTGTAAAAACAGTCAATTTTGCAGCAAATGTTCCACATTTTGAGATTTTAAAACATTTAAACTCACTTGTGGTCGGAAAAATCTCCTAACCTTTAAAATAAAATGTATTTTTTCTTCTGCGCAATTTATAAACTTCAGTTATTATTTTTAACTTAATTTTAATTTGCATCACCTGCAAAGTTCATATATAATTAGTATTTTGTGACTTTATTTTTTCACCTTAAATATATTTTATTAAATTGTCTCACGCGCTCCAGCTTTAGATTTAAACTTCGTTTAGAAATATTATAATTTGTGCAAATGAAACTGAAGCGAGGATGATATTATGACGTGTTTGTTGATGGACTGTTGTTATTTGTGTTGGTGCAATAATCCCCATGCAGTAGGAGCCTCTGAGGTACCTGACAGGTCGGTGGAGTGGCTGTCTCTGCCGTTCTGGTGGAGGTAACTCTGCTCCAGGGAGTAGTGAGACATGCCGGAGTGTAAGCCGGAAGATGCCGGGCTACTGGAGGCCAGAGGCTGCTGTTTGATGTAGGGGGACCCGCCGGAGGACGCCCAGTGCGCGGATGTGCTGGCGTACGGGGAGTGTCCGTCCAGCGCGCTGGCCATGGCTGGGGAGGACGGTACGGGGCTGCTGCTGCTGTCCGGCCCGTACTCTCCGCTCGGGGGCACGGGACAGCTCGCCATGTACGTGGACCCAGGGCTCGGGGACATGTGAGGGACGTGGTGGCCTCCGCTGAGCCCGTCGTACCCTCCAGCCATCGAGTTGCTCATCATGTCCAGGTTGTAGCTGTTGCTGTGACAGGCGAGGCTGGCGGACGGAGCCTGGAAGTCGAAGCTCTGCGGGAGGATTGATGTTCCGAAGCCAATCCCGTTCATCATCCGGTACATGGGCTTCAGAGCCTGACATTTCCTCCTGAAGCCTCTGGGTCTGCGACGAAACGAGCCCTCCTCGAACATGAATTCACTGCCCGGATCGATGGTCCAGTAGTGGCCCTTCCCGGGCCGGCCCAGTCCTTTGGGCAGCTTGATGAAGCACTCGTTCAGCGACAGGTTGTGTCGGACTGAGTTCTTCCAGCCCTGATAGGAGCCCCTGAAAAACGGGAAGCGAGCCTGCAGGAACTGGTAGATCTCGCTGAGTGTCAGCCGCTTGGTGGGGGAGCTCTGGATGGCCATGACGATGAGAGCGATGTAGGAGTACGGCGGCTTCTCCGGTCGCCTCAAACCGGAGCTCGTCTTCTTCCCTTTGACGTTTGTGGACGAGCTTTCCGTGGCGGCTTGTGAGCTCAGCATGGCGGGGTGCAGGACGCCGGACGCCGGGCTGGATCTCAGAGGAGGCGGAGGGTCCAGCTGCTGCTGAGGGGTCTCGGTCGTCATGTCAGCTCTGACGTACAACTGGCGTAGATAAAAGAGAGGGAGGGAGAAGAGACGAGCTGAGAAGTGCTTCAGGAGAGAAATATGCCGAACTCCAGTCGTCAGTGTCGATGCAAGTGAGTGGATACACAAGTGGTCCCCAGAATCCGAGCGTTAAAATGGAGAGAAATCTGTCTCCAGTTACGCACGACTCTCCCGTTACGCACGGTGCTCCTTTGACGCATGCAGAACGCACGGCGGGTACGCACTGACAGAGAGAGGAAGAGGAAGGGGGAGTGGGGGGAGCTGGTTGTCCACTGAGTGTCCGGGGCTGTAGCTCGACAGAAGGACTCCACTGGGTGTCACACCGGCGCTAAGTGGCGCTGTGTGACGCGCAGGGTGGCCACCGACCTCCTTAATGGAGGAAACACGAAAACAGACTTTTTGCTCGCAGAGTCCAGACAAACAAAGCCCGACCACCTATCATTTCATAATCTTTCTCTCCTCTGCGGGAGCCCCCACCCCTCACCCTTTCTCCCCATTCGCACTCTGCGCCAGCAAATCTCAGAAATCAGTGACGATTTCACCCCCCTTACCCCTCCCCCCTCCTCCCACACTCAAACCAAATCTGGCTCAATTCCGCTCACCGTCCTCAGTCTTCTCTCCTCGCCTCGTCGTCTGTCCTCCCTCCCTCCCTCCCTCCGCTCCTCTCCCATCTCGAACTACACGCAATTAGGTGATCTATCAAACCTCCCCCAGACATCCCAATCAGCCCGCTCCTCTTCATGAAGTTTCAGGCCTACAGAATATTTTCAATACATAAAAATCCCACGTCCAGCTTGTTTTTCCACACCAACAGCATCCACACGGTCCTGAATGCTATCTGCACCCAAACGCGCCAGCGTGAGGCAGCGAAAAACGCACAACCTTTAAATTATTTGTATTATTTTGCTCACGATTTCCTCCCAAAATGGCCCAGAGGATAACAAAAACAAACTGTCGCGGTGCCGGGCTGCAGGGGCGAGGAGTGTGAGAGATGTAGAGGTGGTGGTCTTTACCGTGCGTGTGTAAGCGGGGGGTTGCTCTGAGTAAATGACTTTGACATGAGTGGAAGCAGGCTTTTTCCATCAAGCCCGGCCCTGGATATACCACACACAGCGCGCCAGTGTCGGCTTACTGCCCCGGGCCAGAGCCTGTCCCCTGGGCCCCCCGTTCATTAGAGAGAGAAAAGCGAAATTAGGCGAGCGGGCGTCGACAGTTTCCTCCCCTATGGAGACATCACACACAGATTTGTCCAACATGATGGAGTTATATATCCCATAAAGGTAATATCAACATCCGCGCTGCGTCGGAGAGCGGATTTTTTGAAGAAGGAAACCTGTAAACCTGATTTTTTTTTCATTGAATTTTTTGCGCATCTTCATGTTTTATATTTAAAGCTGGATTAATAATCTGTTAATTCAATAAAACACAGTTAATTTATTTTCACACTAAAGGGTTGTTTGTGCAATCCGTTTAACGTTGAAATAAACGTTTCCAAACAATAAGCAGCCATAATGACCTTTGCTCTTATACAACAAAGGCTGTGTGTGGATAAAATCATTTTCAATCTCTCTCTCTTTCACACACACACACACACACACACACACACACACACACACACACACACACACACACACACACACACACACACACACGCCCCAGAAATTTCCTGCGACATCAAACCTCGTGACCCCCGCTGAGATCAGGATGCCTCGCTCGGTCTGCAGAGGGGATCTTTGTTCTGGACACTTTGAAGACGCTGATCCGGACCGGACTCTTTTACGCACCGAGCTCAAACCAGATTCTAATTTTGGTCTCTCTCCAGATTTTCAGTCTGTAATTCAGAGTTTTGCCTTTGCAATCCAGTCACGACTGGAGGCCCAAAACGAGCCCAGTTCCGACGCGAAGAGGACTTTATGTCCAGACTGAGAAGCGCCGTTTTCCCTCAGGAAATATTGGGTTTATTTTAGGGGAATGTTTGAGGGAAATGAAAAGTTTTTAAAAAATTGTTTTATGATAAAATAATTTAAACTGAGAAAATAACATTTGTATTTTAATTTTCTCCAGAACTGCTTTAAGAAATAAGCTTATTTTATTCTAACAATATTAATCAAATGTTTTTAATTTTAATAAAATAAAATGAAAACATAACAAACGCTGTAAGGACTGCTGGGCTTTTGTCCTGTCGCCCTGCTTGTGTTTCCGGTGCCGGGAGCTTTGGAGCTGCCTCTGCGGGAATCTGGGAGGTCAGGCGCGGTTCACTGCGCCGGAGTGACGGACTGTTTGGACTTCCTAACATTGTGCCTGCCTTCAGGTTTTGTTTCATCGCGCTGCAGCTCCTTGAACGGGCCACAGTCCCTCCTCCAGCAGCGCCCTGCTGCTCCAGCCGAGACGCAGACCTGGATGCCAAACTGAAGCATGCGCAGAAAATCAAGATACTGAAACAATTAGAGCCACGTGACCTCACCTCAGACAGGTGTGCTATTCCGGTGTTTCTCCTGCAGGTTGCAGCATTGTCCCTTAAAACAGGAGCGAGTCTCACCTTCACCTGCTGTCACCTGCCTCGCATCCATCCGGTTCGCTGCAGCTTTAAATAAACACACAGAATGTGGACAAGCAGCATCCATCATCCATCCATCCATCATCCATCCATCTTCTGAGCCGCTTCATCCAGTGAGGGTAGCGGGGAGCTGTTGTCAGCCATGGGGTGAGAGGCTGGAGACACCCTGGACAGATCACCAGTCCGTCAGGGACACACACATTTCACATCTCTCAATTTAAACAAAAAACACACAAATGATCATTTTATAACCGCGTGTTCAATTTATGATATTCAGCTTTGCAAGTCAGACTTGATCTTTATTTTAATTAAAACGTTCTAAAAGATAATTTTTGGTCAATTACATCATGAAAAAACATTTTAAAAATGTCAACAAATGCGTCATCATTTAACTTCTGTACAGATATGCGCAAATGAGCCTTTGATGCCAAATAAAAAGAATTATTTAAATATGTAATTTATATATAAAAATCAAGAAATTGGTTCATCGGTTTTCACACTAAATTAATATTAGAATTATTAGAAAATTTTAAGGAAAAATTATATTAATCGAAACGATCAATTTGCGCAACCGGACAAACAAGGATTAAAAAAAGAAAAGCGGATTTAGATTTATGGAGATGATTTTCTTTAAGTCTTTTTGGTGTTTTTGAGGCCGACAGATGGCTGTCGAGTCTGGGGTCCATTTCAGGACCGCGGAGAGCAACTGGACCTCCATCCGGACAGGAACACTAAACAAAGAGTTTGTGCGTAATTCTCTGTCAATCCCCATTCTTGTCTGGCTGATTTAAATGATTTTATAAATAACGCGTGCTGCATAACTAAATAATCTTTCTAATGATTTGAACTTGTATCAATTAATAACTAAATAAAATAAAAATCATTTTAAACGAAAGGTCCTGTCACGTTTCCAAACTGCCGTTGTTCTTTCTGCTCTCTGGGAGGTAGATTTGATTTGTTGAACCCCTGACAGGAGGCAGAGTTGTTTGTTTGAAATGTTCTCTGAGAAATATTGTTCCTGCCTGACAAACAGAGCAGAATTATTTGGGATTCTGACCTTTATGTGGACTGGGCTCAGCGTAGTACCAAACAGCCACCTCATATTCATCACAATGGTGGCTGTTATTGATGCTCAACATATTTAGTTTCGTTTTTTCCTATTAAATTTTATAATAGATTGAAAATATTAATATTAAAAAAATAAATACCTGGAGTTAACCTTATTATAGTGATATGGAATTAAAATGTATGATTTTATGATTTTATTTCTAACAAATATAAGATTTTAAGGGATTCGAGGGAAACAGGTGTCCTTAAACCACCTGCTTTATTCCAATAACCTCCTTTGTTGTTGTGTTTTTGTTCATCATGATAATAACAAGAACAACAAACAGATTTTTTCCATCTTTTTATTTACAAAAATACCAAGCATGCATCAACCTTTCAAACAATCAGTCTTTGGAAAACAACAGTTTTCCTGCGTGATTTTAATGCAGCCGGTCAATAGTTTATATTTTACAGCAGTTCATACAAAACATACAAATATAAATAAAATGATAGTTTTATATCTTTATCATGGCGCTTGGTTACCATCAAACAAAAGAAATGACCAATGAACCATGGATACATGAAACACTAAGTACAACGCACGCACGTACGCCCACACGCACGCACGCGGAGGAATGTCGTGCGCTGACTCTAATGTTTTGGTTTGTCACCACGCACTTGGATGTGTTTTGACAACACGCCATGTTTGTTTTTCCACTTTACAGCAGTTTGGTCACAAACTTGAGTCCGACACGCCACAACAGTTAAAGCTGCGCGCGCTCAGAAAAGTGCACGTGAGAGCGCGCAGGTGTGACAGCAGTTCAGGTGCTTCATGACAGCAGGGAGTCTATGTGGAAGCCTCGCGCCCTGCTGGGCACCTTGAAGGCGGGTTCAGGCGCGGCCATGCCCCGCTGAGGGTACGGACCCCTGGCCGGCTCTGTGCCGCCGTACGCCGCCTCGGGCACAAACGCGTGCTGGACCGGATAGTTCAGAGTGTAAGGCAGTGCGTGGGCCCCTGAGGGCCAGAACAACCGAGGGTTGGGGTTCTGCGGGTCAGGGTGACTGTCCACCCTCCGTCTGAAGGGCGTGCTGAGGATGCTGTCGATGGCGAAGGAGCTGGAGAACTTGGCCCCCACCCTCTCCTCCGGGGTGGGGAGGCGGGTGTCCTCGCTCAGGATGTCCGGGCTCTCCTGCTCCTTGGGGGTCCGCTTGGCGATGCGCTTCCTCCTGCGGCGGAACACCCCGTCAGCGAAGGTGTACTCGCTGTGCGGGTTGAGCATCCAGTAGTTGTCCTTCCCCCAGGGTCTGGACGGGTCCCGGAGCACCTTGAGGAAGCAGTCGTTGAGTGACAGGTTGTGGCGCACTGAGTTCCTCCAGCCGGTGTAGCTGCCGCGGAAAAACGGGAACTTCTTCATCAGGTAGTCGTTGATCTCCGCCAGGGTGAGGCGGCCGCTGCTGGACTCCCGGATGGCCATGGCGATGAGAGCGATGTAGGAGTAGGGGGGTTTGGGTCTGCGGGTGTAGGGCTTCCCTTTGCTGCCCTCCCCGCTTTGGGTGACAGGTGCCGGGCTGTTGGCCACGCAGTCCCCGTCAGATCCCAGCTCGTCCCCGGACAGAGGGGAGGGAACTCCGCACAACTCCACCGGCTTGTGTGCGAAGTGGTGCGCTGAGAAAACTTCAAGTTTCATTATTTCTCCAAGAAACAAAAAAGCAAAACAAAAAAGGAAGAGTCCTTTCCTTCCTGCTGGAGGCTCGTCTCAGCTGAGCGGAGCAGGTGTTCAGCGCTGATGCGTCGGAGTGTTTCAGAGGAGCTGGTCTGGAGCGCTGGAGGCACCCTGAGCCTCACAGAGCTGCACGGTACAGATTTGTCTCCGGAGACACGCTTGTCTCGCCATAATATGCACGCGCAAAGTCCGGCCCACGGGCGGGCGGGGTTTAAAACCCGAACCCATTGAAGCGCCGAGTTGTATAGTATCTGTATGTCACAATGACAACACCAGGGAGGGGTGAGGAAGGCGAGACAGGACAGGTAGGGAATACAATTAGTATAAAACGCGTCATCTATCCATCTAATCTTTTTATTTATTTATATATATATTTTTACATTTTTGCACTTTTTACGCACAAATTCTAAACGTTCCCAAAGAGCGCAGAGGCGCGCAAGACTGGACAAGTCAGCCGCAGCCTCTTATTGATTGATTGATTGATTGATTGATTGATTATTGATTGTATTTTAAATGGTGTCATCCTCCACCAGGATGGAACGAGGAAGTAAAACAAACTCTAACCAGAAGTAAGATTAAAAAGAGGTTTGGATGAGTTCCACGTAATATAAGCTCTCAGGTTAGGGAAGATGAAGAAGGAATTTAAAAAAAACACACAGAAGTATTTACTGATAGGTCAGGATGAGTTCAGGGACCCATCTTGTTCTGGATATTTGTTGCTTTTCATTCTGGCTCAGACCAGGTGATAATTTTAGTGTTAGATCCGTTTATTTTGCCATTAGATTATTTTTACAAGTATCTAACAGCATCCGAATGTTCATAATTTAATGATATCTGATATTTTTCATGTGTGGACATGGACTGGGCTTCTGCTGCTGTATAAGTGACCTGAAACATTCCCTGGTGTAAATATCTTTTGAAAATATATGGTGGTAAATTTTCACAAACAGAAGAAAATATATCAAATTTTTGCATCAGATTGTATTATTTAGTGTCTTTTCTGAAGGCATTGTGCCAAATTTTACTACATTTTAAACTAAATCTTTTTTAAATCCACATTTTGACTTTAAAGTTTTGTCAGAATGAATTCCAGCTTCAGTGAAAGGTTTGAAAAAACCTGTTACTGCCTTGAAATTAACTTTAAATAGCCTTAAATACACACTTTCTAAAGAATAAAAACAGTAAGATGTGATTTTCCTGATGATTTAACATTATATCAATGATTTATTCTGAAATCTTGTGTAAAATTCATTGATACATTGACAGAAACGTGCATCCTTCCCTCTCTGACAGATGAGTGTTTAACTTTTTGGTCTGAATCCGAGCTATAATTTAATCCCATGTTGCACCTGTCTCTTGGAATTTATTCAAATTATAGATGACGATTAAAGAGCAGCAGCCCATGCAGGTTTTGTCTCCTGACGCCTGAATGCTGGTCGTTGTCACCCTCCTCCTGTCAGCGCCTCGGCCAGATCAGCCTCTGCAGAGTGAACATGAGTTATGAGCTTCAGGGTCGTTAAACTGTCATCTCTGGCACTCCTTCTCTCTCAGCTGTTTATAGGGGACCTAAATAACTTAAACTCCAACTCTTTAGGCTCGTTTTCTCTTATTTATGTGTTCTGCATTAAAATAAAAGAATAACAAGCGTGGTTTGAATTGCACAGGTATTATTTAACGGCAGCTAAATAAAAGGCCCTGCAGAGTTAGGGTCACTGTAACCTAAGAGCTGCAGCAGACCGGTCTGAGATACAGATCTGTGCGTCACTCTGAGCAGTTTGGTGTGTCTGCATGTTTAAATTTCATCTAATTATCACTTTAGACGTTCAGGACAGGCGTGATCGCAGATAATACGCTGAATAATATTTGTGTGGGCGTGAAAGCGACAGGTTCAGCGAGGGTATGAAGGTTAAGTATGTGAACGTGTACTTGAAGTTTGTGTTCTGTTTTTCCAGTTATAAGAAAAGGTGCTGAAGGAGCCTCGCTTCTCTGAAATGAAAGTGTTTCTTTTGCTTTGTCGCTTGTTCAGCTCAAATGAAACAAATGGTTTATTAGAAAGTTATTTTAGATGGAGTTTGATTTGGACTTAGTAGTCAAAATGATAGTTTTGTCTTCTTTTTCAATTCAAGGTCTCAAAAGTGTCTTTTTTTGGCAGGAACTCACTCCTACAGAAATAATGAGAGATGGTTCGACTCAACTCATTGTTGCAAATTCTGCACAAAAAGTCTTATTATAAGCTTCAAATAAACCCTCAGAGTATGTTTTGTTTGTTTGTTTTGTTTACCTTAAATGTATTAAACTGACAAGTGTCCTTATCACAAGGTATCTTCAAATCAAACTCAGAATCCATGAACAGCTTCCTTGTCTTTCTGTTCTGAGAGATAAAATCCCTAAAATGTTTTCTTTGAAACTCGTGAGGACGACCGCTGTGAGCCTAAAAGCAGAGCAGGGAAAATCAGACGTGCTATCATTATCACCGTGCTGACGAGGAGCCCCACACAGCCTGGCTGGTGGTAGGTGTGCCTGCATTCTGTTGTTTTCCTTTGCAAAAGTGTGATGAGGTTGTATTTAATTTCACTCACTCTGCCAAGACGAACACACACACACACCTGTGGAGACAGGGTCTGCTGTGAAAGGAAGCACACCTGTTCTCAGCTTTTGTCCTCTACGTTGCAATTTAAAATATGTGGTGAAAAGATGGTGTCCCTGCAGGAATCAGGAAAACATGGTTTCTTCTTGGATTTTGAGATAAAAGCCATAAATATTTCAGCAATTTTGAAGTGTTATGATCCTGAAAAGCCTCAGTTAGGAGAAACAGAGTTTACATTCGACACAACTGATGAGCTAATGGCTAATCTGAGAGCAACAAAGACCAAAGTGTCACCGTAAAATGGCTCCAATCTCTTAAATTTCACAGCATTTTTATAATACACCTCTGCTAATTCATGTCACATGTGAACTTCCTGCAGGATGGAGCCCAGGATGCACCTGAATTCCACATGTTGTTGCTGCTGATATTTATACTTGTAAACATATAAATACCGGTATATTAACAAATAAGTTTGCATGAATAGAAAATACATTTACTCTACTTACTTACTTTATTACTTTACTGATCCCACAGTGGGGAAATTCACTTGTCACAGCAGCATACACATGAGAATGAAAAGCAAGTAAATGACAGGAATTTTACATGTAACACAGAGACAATATAAGAGGATGAGATAAAATACAGATGTGAATTTACAGGCTGTACAGAAATCAACTGATATTAGAATATCAATATAAAAACAAAATGCAATAGTTAATTTACAAACTGTACGGAAATGTACCGATATGACCATTGCACAGACTGAGTTAGATCAGAATGAAACTAAACAGTGGAGTTGTACAGCCTTACAGCAGTGGGGATACATGATCTGCAGTAACACTCTGTTTTACATTGTGGATGTTTCAATCTGCCAGTGAAGGAGCTGCTCAGAGCCCTCACAGGCAGTTACATATTCAAGCAATTTTAAAGAATGTAGAAACTGTTTTTGGCTGCACTCTGACCAGCTGTTCAGTCCTGGCAGACATACTCTCCATTTCTCTGAACAGAGGCCATTCAGGAAGCCATTTAAAACAGATGGTTACTATTTATCTAACTTTTACACAGAAACACACTATGAAATGACCAGAACATCCCTCTCATGCATACAGGAGATGAATCAACGACGTCCTGTTTGTATAATCTGCTGTTTTTGCTTCTAGAAGATAAAAATGACTAAATCTTTGCATTTTCTCTTTTTAAAACTTTGTTTTTTCACCTATACTCTTTGAAAATAACACACAGGGGTCAAGTCAAATTTTGTAATATTTCCTTTGAAGATGATGTAAATTTGATGGTGGTGAATACAGAAGTAAAATGGACGAGATCTGAGCTGTTTTAGGACAACATTGGTTGGGTCTGTGCCTCTGATAAGAAGTTATTTACAGCAGGAGATAATTATTTATATGTTTCACACAGAAAGACACTAAGACATGTTTAAAAAGTCTCTTTGATGTTTTCATGTAATTTGAGATGCAAAGATCATTTTTTACCTTGAGCTTTGTGATGTAAAGGATCATAGATCAGGAAGCTGAACTCTGGTGCATTTTTACTATAATCTGTCTCCTAAAATTGGCACCTTGTTGTTTCAGCTCACCTGTTGAGATTTAGGAGAATAAATCTGTTTTAAGTGCTGACATGAGAGGAATTCCAGTTATGTAAATTCATCTGTGGATCCTTCACTGCTCCAGAAATAGCCCCACCTCTGCGGCGGTCTGCGCTCACACGCTAACCCTTGTCTGCTTGTCTCTGGATGACTTCTTATCTGTATCTCATCTTTGTTTTCTTTGAGTGAAGGGTGTCCAGCCCCCATGTCGTTGTATAAACAAAGTGTGGGCTGTGTGTGTGCGGGGTCGGGGAGGAACAAGAGGCTCTGCGTAGCTGAGATTCCCAAAATTCCCCGCAGCAGATTAAGTCTCTGACAGAGGCCTGCTACACGCGCGGCGCACAGGTAGGTACGGCAGCGAGTCCACAGACAACCATAAAGTTCAAACATTCCACATCAATTCCACTCATTCCTGCAGCCTGTGCAGAGCTGGCGTGTGTGTGTGTGTGTGTGTGTGTGTGTGTGTGTGTGTGTGTGTGGGGGGGGGGGGTGATTGCAGCTGTGTCTGCTCAGGTGTGGGTTTGAAACTGTGAGAAACTGTTCTTCTGAAAAATGGAAGACACGTGCATTCCACCTAGTTTATTCTTCAAACGGTGATTACTGTAATTATCCTAAAATGCAGGCTGTCTAAATGTTCACCGTCTGCTTTGTTGTGTTGCCGTAGAATCACATCTTTGTGTTTTTGAGATGAACGGCAGGGAGAGGGGCCTTCTCCATGTAATCACACCTGAGGAAGAAAAAAAGTTCCTAAGGTGTTTTGATGCATAACTTTCCACAACAAATACACCCAGAAAACTGCTGTGAGAAGCATCATCAATGTCTTGGTTGACACCAGATTCAGACGTAAACAGACACAAATACATGCAGTGACTCACAGAGTGACTCACGCGTGTGGTTTGGTGAGCATGAATCTCTGCAGCCTTGGTGCCAACAACTAATAAATGAATTCTGCTAAAATGAAGCAGCATATCCTGAAGTCACTTGGCAGCTGCTTGTTGCTATTTTGGTTCACATGTTTTCTTACCTGAGGTGTTCACACCCTGCCAGGCCCACAGAGAGAAAAAAAATAGATGCATATAAATACACAGAGCCAAGGAGGGTATAATTAAAGTAATTAAGGAAAGGGGTGAAGTGCAGGTGAAGCACGAGTGAAAGGCAGCTTGGGAATGCCAGCATCTAAATCGCATGCAATGGCAGTGATGTCACTCCAGATTAGTGCCTTATATCTAGTTTTTAATCATAATATATGAGCAGAAATGATCAACTTTTTGGTTTTGGAATGGGCTGGCTCCACTTCTCAAAGGTCTCCTTCATTAGCAGAAGATTGAATGTGAGATCTTAAATCCATTTTTAACATAAAATTCACTTCTGGTTTGCAGAAAAACAACTTTGATTAACCTAAATTTAGTTACTTTGGTGCAAATTGTCACTCTAATTCTAATCAGTTCGGTTTTAACTTCTAGCTTTGGTTTTTGCAGATGGAGAAGTTATGTTTTGTAATCAACCCCAGCAATTGCTTCACCTAATTAATTTCTTAATAAACTTTAAACTGTGTGTGCAGAATGAGGGTAAAGATGCAATAACTTAGTACAAACAGTCTGAAATGTGTGTTTGACTGATTATTTCAAATGAATCTTATTTTGCTGGAAAGCCATGATTCGTCACTTTAAGGTGGAACGAGTTCCGATCATACATCTGTTGATTGAGCAACAGAGCTAAATGTTTGGATATCACCGCCAAAACCTCCTGCAATCAACCTCCAGTTACTTATGTTCTGAGCTGCTTGGTGGATTGGACGATTAAACTTTGCCACAGTGATCTGGAAAAAACAACACATATTGGTCAGCTTGGCTCCTCTTCCTCCTCATGATGGTCTCATGATGCTGTGGAATGGCATCCTCAACCAGTAGCTGTTGATCAACCAGTGTATTGCTGTTGGTCACCTGTTACTGGAACATACCTGGCAGCACCTGGAGCTTGAAGCCAGAGTGAACTGGAGAATACTGCAGGGACAGATGCATCATCCTCAGTGTAATAAACTTTTATTAAATTGTACTCTTTGATGTTGGTTATTTATTGGGTCAGCAGTGGATCAGGTGGGTCATCCAGTAATCGGAGGGTTGCTGGTTCAATCCCAGCTCCTGCCAGGTCACTTTGTCATTGTGTCCATGAGTAAGACACTTCACCCGCCTGTCCTGTGTGTGAATGTTGGTGTGGTCAGAGGGGTTGATGGTGTAAAATGGCAGCTTTGCCTCTGTCAGTCTGCCCCAGGGGACCGCGTCAAGGATCAGCTCTGAGCCCCTTCTTATTCTCTATGGTGATGGACAGGCTGATGGATGAAGTTAGGCAGGAATCTCCATGGACTATGATGGTCACTGATGATGACATAGTGATCTGTGGTAAGAGGAGGGAACAGGTGGAGGATAATCTAGAGAGGCAAATGTTTGCTCTGGAAAGAAGAGGCATGAAGATTAGCTGCAGCAAGACAGAATACATGTGTGCGAATGAGAGGGACCCAAGTGGAGCAGTAAGGTTACAGGGGTCGGAGGTTAAGAAGGTGGAGGACTTTAGGTACTTAGGTTCAACAGTCCAGAGTGATGGAGAATGTGGAACAGAGGTGAAGAGCAGGTTGAAACGGATGGAGAAAGTGTCAGGGATGATGTGTGATAAAAGAGTTTCTGCAAGAATGAAAGGTAGGTGTAGAAGACAGTGGTATGATGGTCACTGAGAAGAAGACAGGAGGCAGAACTGGAGGTAGCAGTGATGAGAATGTTGTGATTCTCTTTAGGAGACAAAGATGGACAGGATCAGGACTGAGTCCATCAGAGGGACAGACCAGGTTAGATGTTTAGGAGGTCAGATCAGAGATGGTTTGGACCTGTAGAGGAGGGAGAGTGAATATATCAGGAGAAGGACGCTGAGGTGGGAACTGACAGGCAGAAGACCTAGGAAGACCAAAGAGGAGATTTATGGATGCAGTGAAAGAGGACATGAAGCTGGTTGGTGAGAGAGTAGAGGATGTAGAGGACAGGGTTAGATTATTCACTTTGGCGACCCCTGAAGGGATATGCCAAAAGGAACAGAAGAAGAAGAAGACTGTTAGCTTGGACATCCCCTGTTTTTAGACTCAGTTCTTGTCTGTTAGCTCAAGTTCCTCTGCTTCTGTTGCAGTTTATGTTCATGTCTTACAGGATTTCTTTTAATATGCATGAAATAAATACCTTTTTTTTAGGTTTCAAACCTAAAATCATCACCATCTCCTGAACACTTTCAAAAAACTTTTCAAACCTGTTAAATCTGATGATGTACAGAAACCCAAAACTTCTGAAGAGGAAATCAGACTTGACTGCACCCCTTAATCCAGACTGTAACATGTTACTGTTAGGGCTTGTCTGTCAGTGAACCTCAGCCATGCGGGCCTCGTACCTGCAGTCGTATCTGCTTCTATCGTCCGTTTCAGCTCTTCACACGCTACCGTCCCCTCTCACGCTGAGCTGGGAGGCTTGGAGGGATTTCAGGGAGAGTGGGGGAAGGAGGGGGATGAAAAAGAAAAAAGGAGCAATGATTGATCTCAGCCATAGACACCTCGCTTTATCGCTGCAGCTGATAGGACCTACCTCCATTCAGCTGCGCTGTAGGCTGTTTTTGTGTAAGCATAAACACGGGGCCAAATCAGTACCTGCGCTGCTCTGTTTACCTGGCAGCCGTTCAGCCCCTTTCTGTCTAAACTTGAAATAGGATCCAAACACTCTACTCACGCATAGCAGTTTGCACGAGATGCTTCGCCTGCCTCTCCACCTACCGCCGGGCTCCACGGTGCTATTCCTGCACCGTCTGAACCTTAACCACTTCTTTTATTTCTTTGATTGAGAGGTGGAACATTTTGCTTGGGGGCTTTGACTGCAAACAAAACACAAATCCTGAGCAGTTACCAGGGAATCACCCCCTAAACAACCCCAACAAACACTCCGCTGATTGACAACATTAGCAGCTCCTCTGTTTTTAAAGAGGAGTTGGATTCAGTTGGTTATTCAGCACATTTTTCCATTTAGAATCCTTTCCTGAGACTGACATTTGTTAGAACGTAAAACATTTAGGCTCAGTTCAACACTCGGCACTAGAAGTCACCAGAGTCTGACGACCTCTTCTTTTAATCTTCCTCCTCTTAATAAAAGCAGAGTTAAGGAACAATTCATCTCACAGTTTCTGTAAAATTATTTCCCAGAGATCATATTTATCAGCTCGAAGAGAAGTGGCCAGTTTGGTCAAATTAGTAGTAGTGAGACAAAGGAATTTGAAACTAATTAGAGGTTTAGTTTACTCTAATAGCAAACAAACAAAAAACAGAGCAGCTGTACTGTATGAATCAATACAAACAAGTTCTGAAATGATGTTCAGCTTATGTTTGTCTGAAACCTTGAGATGCAGTGGTGTGAATACGTTTTTGCCCTCTTCCTGATTTCAAATCGTTTTGATTTTTTTTGTCACACCTAAAGGTTTCAGATCATCAAACAAATATAAATATTAGACAAAGAAACACAAGTAAACTCAAAATGCATTTTTTTTGAATGAAGGTGTTTATTATTATGTGGGGGAAATACAAACCAAACTGGCCCTGTGTGAAAAAGTTTTTACCCCTAAGTAGCTGGTTGTAACTCCTGGTAGCAACGACTAGAATGGAGTGTTTGTGATAACTAGTCCTGTGGAGGAATTCTGTCCCATTCTTCTTTACAGAATTGTTTCAATTCAGTCACATTGGAGAGTTTTCCATCATGAACGGCCTGGTTAAGGTCAAAGGTCAGACATTATCCTTCAGGATTTTCTGGTAGTCAGCAGAATTCATGGTTCCATCAGTTCCAGCCAGTGGTCCAGGTCCTGAAGACCAGACCATCACACTACCACCACCAGGTCTGACAGTTAGGACGATGTTTTGATGAAATACAGAGCAGGTTTGACTCCAGATGGAAAAGGACACACACCTTCTGACTTTTTGTAGTCACCCTAACCCTAACTACTAGTTGTAGTAACTGATTAACATTGGTTTATAAGATTTTCATAGTATAATAAATGGCCTCAATATCAACTATTTACTGGTCCGTTTATGTTCTGACCTGATAATCACATGATTTTGATTTACAACAATAAAATGAGATCCTAAAGTGGAAGCTGCTTCCTGCTCCTCTTCATCGAAAGGAGTTAACTAAGGTGATTAAAGCATTTGATTAGATTCATTCTGCTTGTCTTTTTGTAGAGGTTTTCCAACCATGTTCCAAAACACGCTGCATGAGTTCTATATCCTCTCTGTTCTGGAGAGCTGGAGAGTGTCGCCAGGAAAAGGGAAGTTTAGGTTTTATCCTCTTGGACCTGTTTTCTGTGACTTAGTCTCAAATAGTTAAAAAATAGGTGGTAATTTAGACACCTAAAGAATCCACTTACAGTTTAAAAAAAGGTTTTATTGGTGGCAATAGAGCATTTTGACAATAAATCAGGCCATCTCACATCAATTACAACAGTTAAATCTGTTTTCTGGTTTTCTGCATGACAGATGCTGCCCATGAGAAATCTCCAAATTAAAAATTTCCATTAGAATGTGGCAAACTTGTAAACAATGAGACAGAAACTGAAACCTTTTTAGATCTTTTTAAAATTGATGCTTATTCTGCAAATATTCTTTGAATTCTTTTTTTTTTAGTTTACAATTAGATTTCAGATATTTTTAAACTTCAACCAATTACATTTCAAATTAAACTTTATGCATAATTATTCATCCATTTTATTCTCAACTCAAAGCACAGCGTCGAGTTAAACTTGTGTGACTACACGGCTCGCTGCGAGTGTAATTAGAAACCGGCTCTGCTGCAGATGTGACTGTTTGCTGTATGTGCTATTAGATATTGATCCAGTGATAATTCTTATATGAATATCATTAAGTATCGGAAGTTTGGGACCAGTGTTTAATCTCCTCCATCTGGCTGAGGGGCTGTAACGTCTCCTGACACCGGCGCTGCATTGATCCGTTGGAGCAAACAGCAACAGCTCGGCTGCAAAGCAAACCATAAGGACCATTTGGTTTAAATAGAATAAAACACGAGAGAGTGACTCAGAAGGAGAGCTGTTGACACATCTTTTCATGCAAACTAAAGGCAGAATAATGAAAATCATTTTATAATTTACTACATTTTGTCTTTATTTCTGTGTATAAATGCCACCAAACACAATAAAGGAAGTTTGTGATTTCTCCAGCCTGCTGTAGCAGGTTAGTGATGACAAATGACATCTATTTCTTTATTAATAGACACAAATGTTCCATTATTATAACAATAAATAAGGTATAGTCTTTCTCACATGTGCAGGATGTGGAAACTATTATTCACTTACACACAATGTGAAAATGCCATAAACTCATATAAACAGACAAATTATAAAGCATAAATGCAACATTTAGTGTGTGTGCTTTACAGTTTTTAAAGAAAACTATCAATGAAAACATACATTTCAAGAAAAAGTTCTTTTTCCTTATTTTTTTACAATAATCTTTTAGATTTGCATTCCTTTTATAGAGAAGACACCCATTAATCTATTGTATAAAACTCTTCAGTTACATGCTGAATGCAGAGCTACATTCAGAATCAACTCTGGGGGTTTCACCTGTTTAACTGATGAAAGGTGAAGGCAACTCCTTCACAAAAATTATTGGAGTCGATTTTCTAATGATGTCTGAGTGTCAGCTGCATGGTGGCGCAGTTGGTTAGCACTGTTGCCTTGCAGCAAGAAGGTCGTGGGTTCACGTCCCGGCTCTGCGGCCTCTCTGCGTGGAATTTGCATGTTCTCCCCATACATGCGTGGGTTTTCTGCGGGTGCTCCGGTTTCCTCCCACAGACCAAATACATGACTGTCAGGCTGATTGTCTGTCTCGTTTGTCTCTGTGTGACCCTGCGATGGACTGGCGACCCGTCCAGGGTGTCTCTCACCCCTTGACTGCTGGAGATAGGCACTGGCTCCCCCGTGACCCTCTGTGGAGGATGAAGTGGTTTAAGAAAATGGATGGGTGTCTGAGAAGAAGGCTTCACTTCTTAACTTTTTTCTACCTTCTTATTTTTCTCAACTTAAACCTGAAAACCCTGTGTTTCATGTCATTTTTTCATAATTCAACACAACCTAAATGTGTCAGGAGTGCTTTAAATGACCGGGCCACCATTCTGAAATCACATGTTCCTGTAAGAAAGTTAATAATAAAGTCTCAGAAGCTTGATTTGGTGCTCTTAAAGCTGCTCATACTCGTGACCTATTGGTCCATTTTTATTTATTTATTTTTACACTTAAAGCAGTTTAACTTCTGCACCAAGAAAAAAAAATCCCATTGCTGCATTCTCTATTCATGGGGCAGTATTTCAATATAACGTGACAATAGTGTAATAATTATACAACAATAATAATAATACAGGGTAAAACCTCAAACCTTTTCCTAAAACACCTATATATTTTTCAGAAATCGTTATAAGTTCAGGGAATTTTTTCCCTTTTTCATTTAAGCTCAGCTTCAATAAAATATTAAGAATAAAATATGTTCTACCAAGAATCCTTCACAGTTAAAAACAATGTGAGAATATGAGGGTGGTTTTATTAAGGCGTGGCTATTCAACAGGTGGCCTGCGGGCCAGATCCGGCCCATGACCCGTATGTTTCTGGCCCACCCCAAAACAATAACTTTTAACCATCTAAAGATAGATGCAGGTGTCAGGAATCAGACTCAGGGCTCCCAGGTGAAAGGCATGTTGTTCACCTCTAGGCCACAGTGTCTCTTAGGGGAAAAGTGCAGTTTTAAAATAAGTCATAGGGTTTTCTCAGGCTTTCAAAGAAGATATATTAAGAACTGGATTAGATTACATTTAAATTTCAAATATAACAAACTTTCACAGTAGCAAAGTGATTGTATCTGTACAGTTTAAACATTTAATCAGCTTGCTGCCTTTAAAATGTTGTTCTATGGTCATGAAAAGCTGTCCATGTGAGTAACACCCCCCACCCCAGCCCACGGACCTCTCCACGAGTGTCATGTGGCCCTTCCCAGTTCTTGATTGAGTACCCCTATAAGGGTTTAAAAGGACTTTGTATCTCATGAGATCTCTGTAATTTGTTGTATGACCTCCACACTTTACAGAAAGAAACTTTTAGTTACCATTTCAGCACTGATTTGACAGAATAAACAGTTCACTGAGGGGTTAGAGGATGTTTCAATAGCTGATCTCAGATTAAGCTAAGAAAACAAAGGAAATCCAAGAGGGGAAAAAAGACAAGAGAATGAAATAAACCATAATTGCTGCTGCGTTAAGCTTGCTCTGAAACGTCACTCTTAATTGAACTTTCTCTGAGGAGAGAGGAGGAACACACCTGACCAGGCGTTTATCCAAACAAAAGGTCTTGAACCCAGCCTTTGCGTGCCGATCCAATCCAGACGTCTGATTAATTATAGTGTGGCCGTTAAGGCAAAGAAAACTAGCTGATGAAAAGTCAGCGAGTCTGCAGGCTCAACCTGCCCAAACAGCATCATGCGTGTTAGCTAGTAAAACCCTCCACACTGCCTCCCTCCCTCCTGTTGGCTTTTCCTTCCACACCCACCACCCACTACCCCCCCTCCTCATTCGTGCAGACAAGGTAAAACATTTTTCTTGCTGTGTCAGAGCCCTGCAGGTGGGCTACGTGTACTCAGGTAGATTATATCACTGTTACTATAGACCGTGTTTGGGTTTTCACGGCAGGAGCAAAACAAAGTGCTCTGCTGTGGATGATAACAACAAGAGCTGCTCCCTTCAAATTAACCTTTGGAAACACTTTGGCCTCGCACGAAACATCAACGCAACGCCTGCTCCTCCTCCTTCCATTCCCCCCCAAACTCAAAGTTTATATAATGTTCCTCTGGAAGCACAGAACAATCAGAAGATTTACAGAGATTTAGGAGCTTTCTCTAATAGAAGGAGCCACATTAATCCAAACCAGTGGCACAAGTCTTTAAAGGTTTGGTGGTCATGTTATAGAAAATAGTTACCTTATGTTCTGATTAAAAGCATTGTTCTGATTGGACCAGAAACTCTGTTTCTAATCTGCATACTGCCTGTGCAGTAGGCTTTATAAATTAACTTTTTTAAACAAAAGAGGCACAAATGGCTTGAATGTGGTCTGGGGCCAGAAGCTGGGATGCCTTCGATAAACAGATCACCCAGGTGGTCCGTGTGTGTGAGCAGGACTCGCTGCTGCAATCGCTCCCCTGGATCTTCTTATTCCTGGATCTGGCTTTTACTGTGTTTGAAGACAGGATAATTTGAAACATTTTCAGGCATCTTGGCCTGAAATGATTGCTGTTGCATGAGGAAATATTTTAATTCTGTCTCAGCTTAGTCTACTCATTCAAAACTCTTCTTAAAGTACCTTTAAAGTCCAGAATTGCATATTTCTCCTCAAGATATGACTCATAGCAACATGAAGTACATGTTTGATTCTTTAAAATACATTTAAGTGCTTTATATATATATATATATATATATATATATATATATATATATATATATATATATATATATATATATATATATATATAAGGTAAAATGGACCACTTAATCAATAATGACATCTTCTGTGTGAAAAGGTTTTTGCTCCCTTCCTGATTTCCTATTTTTGTATGTTTATCACACTTTAATGTTTCAGATCATCAAACACATTTAAACATTAGACAAAGAGAACACAATTAAACACAAAATTTGGTTTCTATTTCTATTTGTATTCTCCTAATTTTGACTCAACCATGAGAACGAGAGGGGAAAAAATTGGCCTGCATGGCAGAGTTCCAAGAGGGAAACCACTGCTGAGCAAATGGAACAAAGGCTTGTGGGAAAATACTCTGTGGACTGATGAGACAAACAAACTTTTTAGAAGGTGTGTGTTTCAGGAGGGAACATCATACCAACAGTCAAACACGGCGGTGGTAGTGTGATGGTCAGGACCTGGAAGACTTGCTGTGCTAAATGGATCCATGAATTCTGCTGTCTATCAGAACATCCTGAACGTCTGACCATCTGTTCCTGACTTCAAGCTCACTTGGGTTCTGCAGCCGGACGATGATCCAAAACACAGTAGGTCCACCTCTGAGCAGCTTCAGAAAAACTGAATGAAGACTTTGGAGTGTTCTAGTCAAAATCCTGACCTGAATCTGATGGAGATGCTATGGCTTGACCTCAAACAGTCTCCATGCTGGAAAATTTTTAACACTTTTTAAACCACTGTAAATTGTGTAGGAACAAAATGACTTAGCGCTATATGTATGTCTAAAACACATAAATGTGTCACATACGTACATACAAACGGAAAATGTCAAATTCAAATCTTTTTTTTCAGAGTTTAGATTTATCCATTTTATTTTAAATCTGTATTTATAATTAGACTCAGCTGTAGCTCACTTCAGTGGTCAGATAAGCTCTCGTTCTGAGAGTGCAGCAGGCAGCAGGCAACATGTGAGAGGAGACCTTCAGCCAAATGGGCCACAAACCTTCAGAAACTACATGACAGGTGACTGGTTGAGACTGATAGCTTCACTTATCCTTCAAACTGCTGCCAAAGAGTATACGTTTATGGGACAATCTTATATTTTTAAATTTTTTGCTCTTCCTACAGTAAGAGGATTACCTCCTGTTTGCTTCTCATTAACACCACCAAGGTCGTTGCCTCAGATGGTGATCTGGTGCATAGCCACGGATCGCTTGTGGCTCCTCCTGAGGGTTGAGGCTATGTAGCTTCGTAGGAACTGGTGAATTGTACAGTAACATGGACAAACCTGCTGTTTGGAGACACGCCTAGTCCTAGACCTGAATCCCAGGTTAGGACCTGGTATCTCCAGTCTAGAAGTAAATGGCTACCTTGTTTCATTCACCATCATAAGGGTTTATTTACCGTAATTAAATTAAACAATCACTTGGCTTTCAGAAACTCCTATGTCTGACGCTCATGCCACCATCTTCTGAAACTTTGACGACACCCTTAACCTGCCTGTTCCTGCCAGAATAGTTGACTGATTGGTCATGAACGTCTGTCCATCTGCTTTAATGTGAGCCCAGGAACGGAGTCACGCCCGAGTTGATGCTGGTCCAGTACAACAAGTTAGAGAACCAGAACAAAATGAAAGAGCCAATTAACTGTACGGTACTTTTCAGGGTGAGGCGGGTGAGAGTCATCTGACCTTTACCAGTCAGAAATAGGAATGCAGGGTGGAGTGTTCTACTGAAATTTCACTCTGGACAATTTAGAATTCCATCCTGCTGGTTTTACCTGAACGCACCAATAACTGGCAGACAGCCGTGACTGATTTTATGAGTCTGACTGCTTCACAAAGAATGCAGAATCTGTGTTCTAAAACTGGATAATGAGGCCTGCTGACAAAGACAGTACAACCATAGCCACAGACAAAAGAACATGGCATTGATTCTTTATATTCTCATTTACATGAAAAAGCTTGACAGATAACCTTGTTGGTAGAATTGAAAACTATTTACAGTCTACTTGTTTCTCTCTGATATTTCCTTACATTTATTTGGCTATGACTGTTTATTCATCCAGTCTTCCTGAAGAGCAGAAGGTCTGAGTTTGGCTCAAAAGTTTTTCTCAGAAACTTTTATTTCTTGTTTTTTTTTATCACCCTCTTCCAAAAGGCTGTTTGTTTGTATATATGTAGTAGCAAAATATCTCATGACTTGTCAGATATATTCCAATAAAAATTTCTTCAAGTAATAATTTAATCGACATCTACAACGGATTCATTTTTGAAGCCAACTCAAATCAAGATGGCCGCTGCAGCCAACTGACATTAGCAAACACATAAAGGACTAGAACTCAGTCATTTTTATGGATATTTTACTAAAATTTGATGTGACAGTAGCTGAGAGTCATTCACACTCCAAGCTCCAACTAATTGCTCCAGGATGAGCACCTCCAAGTCTGAGACTGTGGTTCTCAACCTGAAAAGTGTGGATTGCCAACTCTGGTTTGAGAGAGAGGTCTTACCCCCCCGTTGAGGAGTTTTAGTATCTCGGGGTCTTGTTCACAAGTGAGGGAAGGAGGGAGCAGGAGACTGACAGGTGGATTGGGGCAGCGTCTGCAGTGATGGACGCTGAATCAGTCTGAGGAGAAGAGGGAGCTGAGCCAGAAAGCAAGGCTCTTGATTTACCGGTTGATCTACCTCCCAATCCTCACCTATGGTGATGAGCTTTGAGTAATGACCAATAGAACGAGATCGTGGATACAAGCAGCTGAAATGAGTTTCCTCCACAGGGTGGCCGGGCTCAGCCTTAAGCCTGGGACACACAGAAGACGGATGCGTCACACCCGCGCCGTTTTGAAAAAACAAAAACATTATAGTTACTGAGAGTGGCTACACGGAGAATGCAACGCAAACGCCGGTCCGCGCGGAGGCGCTAAGATAGGTTCCGGTTCTATCTCAAGCGCCGTGGCGCAGCATTTACGGCTTTAATACGGCAATTTTCCAAGAAGCATTCAGCCTTGAATAGGCGGCATAGCGCATCCTGTGTACCCCCTAGACTGCGGTGAATCTGTGGCGCAACGCATCCGTCTTCTGTGTGTCCCAGGCTTTAGGGATAGGGTGAGGAGCTCAGACATTCGGGAGAGACTCGGAGTTGAACCGCTGCTTCTCCATATCGAGAGGAGCCAGTTGAGGTGTTTTGGGCATGTCCTGCCGGTGTAGGTACCACATCTGCTCGAGCTGCCAGTTCGGCTGGGGGCTGCGCCTGCCGATTACGTGGCACTAGCTGATTGGCTGAAGATACGACGAACTGGAGTGACGTTACCATGTTCGTAAAAGTTACGTTATCACGTTAACGCTGAAGCTTTTGATTGGTCGCGATTGTAGTCCTTAACTGGAGTAAGGACTAAGACTTGTTTTTGAACAAATCTTTAGATTTATTTACACCAGAACTAACGAAATATACAGAATAATCCTACATTAATACAAACAACCAGGCCTGCTAAATATGTAAACACAAGGAACACATTCACATATAAAAACCGTTGTGCTTTTTTGGCACAGTCTGATGTTGTTTTGATGTAGTTTCACATTCTTTACTAAAAACGGCAATATCGTGTTTTTATTAACAAATTACAGTTATAAAGAAAACATTAGGCGGTAAGAAACGTGTATTTATGAACAAACCTGCTAAACTCTTTCCAAAACTTGTGTGGAAGAACAGCATCGACAGAGATTTACAATGTATTTTGTCCGAGTGGCTTTGCCGTAGTGTGACATCGTCGGTAGGAGAAGGACCCCGAGCCAATCTGGCAGCCTGAGCAGATGTGGTACCTAAATCGGCAGGAGACCCCGGGGTCGACCCAGGTCACATTGGAGAAAGTATATCTTCAATCTGGCCAGTGAACGCCTTGGGGTCCTGCTGGATGAGCTGTTGGAGGTGAATGGGGAGAGGACAGCCTGGGACTCCCTAGTTAGGATGCTGCTCTGTAACCAGGACAAGTGGAAGAAGGCGAGGTAAGCCGAGGAGAAGTGAGGCACTTGAGGTCTTCTCTTAAAACTATTGGAATCAACTCGATTGGTTTGTTTGCAAAATACCTCAGGAACCACTGAATGAGGTAATGTAACTGATTAATGTTTGGAGTTAAACCCATTCAAGATGGTAGACAACTGATCAACTTTAGCCAACACAAAAAGCACTATTAGTTTTTCAGTTTTACAGATATTGTGCTGAAACTTGATTCATCTTCTACACATCTAGTAATCTAATCTGAGATTTCATTAAACAGCACTTTCAAAATTTGACCTAAAATGCTATAACCGCAGTAATTTCTCAATAAAAGCTGATGCAAGTTTAAAACTTTGGTATGAAAGGTGGCAGTTAATATGTCCTCCTTCACTAACTGTAAGGCCTTTACCTGTATCCAGAGGTAAACAAATATGAATGCTTGACTTGAATAAAAGTAGAACGCAGATTTTCTTCGTTATTCTGTATCATGGATCCTATGATTTCTGGAACAGACGAAGGATTCTGAGAACAGAACAACCCCGTGACAATGCCAAATTTACTAGATGGAAAAACACATTCCTGACGCACACACTCCTCATACGTCAAGGGTTTCTAATATAAAGACAGGTGAGGGCTCACACCTCCCTGCCTAATGCAATGTTTAGACAGTATTTAAATAACAAGTATGTTCTTGTGGCTCCTCTTATCTTGGGAGGTGTGCGTTTCGTGACCTGGAGCCCTGTTGTCCCCTGTATCTGGTATCTTATCACATTAACCTGAGTTATTGTAAGGCCTTGTGTACGCGCTGATGGTTTATGTACAGTAAGCGTGACAAATCATCTGTCAGAGCCAGCCTGGTCATTCCCTCAGCGTGTTTAAACATATTTGAGCCTGTAGCTGCTCGATGGTGTTTGTCTGAAAAAAGGATTAGCTGGAAATATGAGGAAACAGTTGCTGACGGTATGTAACTGCGAGGGTAACCCGGCTTGTGTTTCACAACGCTTAATAGTGTCAGGTAATAGCTGTGAGTCATAGCTGAGAGTATGCCATCGCGTGTGTGTTGAGCGGTTGAGGTTATGCCGGTGTGGGTACAACTGAAAAACTGGTTCTTCTGAAGTCTTGTTATGACAGATATCAATAGCACATGGATCACCAGACACAGGGGTTCCCTCCGCAGCTGAAAACAGAGCTGATTGAGTTTTTCTTGCTTTTATTTTGCCTTTTGTTTGGTATTTTTGGCTCATCGGGTTCGTGAATCATGGCGTCCATTACTCATACGGGTTTGGGTCGATTGTGAGAGGTACATGTTTGTCTGTGGCTTAAGCTCTGCAGAACTGCTGTTATTGTTTTTGTTCGACATGCTAGCACTCTGACAGCAGATCCAAAAATAACACAAAGACCATAATTATGGCTTTAACTTAAATCCCCCACCCCTCTCCACTCCCTCCTCCCATTATCCTGCTTAGCACCTGTGCTGATTTATGGTGTCAGACTGTGAGTGTTTTCCAGGTGATTGAAAGCATGACTGCTGTCAGACTGTGCAGGAATAAGGAATGATTTGATTATGAAGCAGCAGCTTTGTGATAACTTGGGCTGATGGTGTTTAATCCTAACGATGAGTTTATTTATGGTCATGTTGGAATGCGAGGTGTGGCACTAAAGATAAATTGTCACCTCTCATAACGTCTTTCCTTCAGAACACGGCCCGGCCCAGTCGCACCTTAAACCTGTGTGTTTATTGGTGCGTAGATCCACATCTCCAAAACAGAGGCGTGTCACAATCTATAAGATCTGAGCAAAAAGTCAGAAACCATCTACAGCTTTGTAACCCAAACTATAGCTTCTTTCATTAAACTGTTAAGCTCCCTCAACAGATGTGAGTTTTACAAAAGGATGCCGGCATCATGAAACCAACCATTCTTTTGTAAAACAATGATGATGGATGAACTCTGTAAATTCCTCATAAATTATTATTTTGACCATTTTAGATACTGCATCCTGGTTCCAGATAGTCCAGCCAGGGCAATGCATGCTGGGATTGTTGTAGGGATGATTGTGTGAACATGCTGCTGATGTATAAAGTGAGTTGAAGCTGCGGAGAGCATCTAAAAGCTGCAGAAAACGGCAGGAAAAATCAATTTGTGTAGCAACGTCACAATTAGATTACCTTCACGCTGAAGGTTTTCAACATTCGCTGCAGTCCACCCTCGTTCTAGTAGTTCCTTTTACTCCAGCAACATAAAAAATTCTCTGTCTTTAGAACGTTTCTGTTTGATTATTTAGTTACATTTGTAAAGACTCAGCGAGGTGTTTTTGTAAAATGAGTTGGAAAAAAACTTTTCAGTGACTCAGAAACAAAGTAACAAAACTTCTTTCTGTAACTTGGATGTTTTTCTCAGACTTAGTTGCTGAGCTGCAGTAGATTGTGTGCTTCATTGTCTAAACATGTAAATATAATCAAATTTAAACTGACTGAATTTATTCTTTGGTTCACAGAACTGTCCGGTGAGGAAGTTACTAGGAAATACATTTCTAATAAGCAAAGTTTAGACAGAGGTAACTGTCAGGAAGTGTTGGGATAATGATAAATCTGTTCATTGTTTCAAATTAGATGACAACAACAAACGTAAACATTAAGTTTTACAGCTACCCAGCGATCCACCATGCTTAAAGAAACACACAGGACATTTTTTAAAGAAAAACATGCCTTAATTGATCTATCATTCACATCACATGATGCAATGAAAACAAATATTTAATAAACTTTCAGGTTTAAACAAACTACTCATGAGCTTAAAGAGTCACAAACGTGTCCTCTCAGGTAGAAGCAGTCCCAGTGTTGTTTAAGCTGAGATATTTATTTGTTCCAGACTTTTATCTGACTAAACAGCTACTCTGTGTTGTGTGAAGGTTATCCTCCCTTCGTTGTTGTTGTTTCTCAGTGAGCAAATTCTTAGAAATATGTTTGCAACGGATGTGCAGCTGTTTATAACCCTAAACAAATGTATTGACAGTAGTACAGTAATGTGTATTTTCCCCTGGACTGGGTTTGGCTGCGTTGAGGTCAGGATGATCTGTACTACCAGCCTGAATGGTTTTCTAGGAAACTTATTTTTTATGCCTGTTACAAGACCTGCCATTCTGTAACAACTGAACACATTTAGCATATTCAGGAATATATTATCCAGCTTTTCTGCCAACAGATCTTCAAAAATGTTTCGAATAATTTGTGGCAGTAAAAGAACTGAGATTTGCTGAAAGAGATTATTGTGAAGTTTATTGAATTTGTTTTTTGTTTTGTTCTTTTTTTTTTAGAAAATATATGAAAATATTATATTTCATGAAGCTTGGAGCAATCTCATGTCCATGTTGGTTCAGGACCAATAAGAAGTCAATAAAACAAAAGTAACAAAAAAGAAGTCAAGTCAGACAAAAAGAGGATATTAAAAGATGAAAAAACGTCTCATTCCATATCATATCTGCTGACCTACTGTTCAAAAACCACATTATTGTGATAAAACAGTTTTTTTGTTTTGTTTTTATTTTGCACCTCCTTATAGTCAGTCAGTTAAATGTACTTTCTCTGAAAAGCAAGCTGATGGTTATTCTGAAAATTAATTTGAACCCTGCAAAAACATTGCGTATGTTTTATTAAGACCCATTTTTATGTCCTCGGTTCTGGATAAAAATAATAAACAAACAAAAATGGCTCAAAGCAGGACTGATGCATCACACAGTGAAAAGGTGGGTGATAATTACTTTTACAACCTAATAATTCATTTTTTGTTTGTCATGATGGTGACTTTAGTTTTGCGGATCACTTTGAACCAGGGTGGTTCTTTGATGATCAAAATTCCTGCAACTTTTCTGTGTGTTTTCTGCAAAAATAAATAAATAAACAAATCAATAAATAAGGAAGGAAGGAAATAAAGGTCTTAATTTTATTTGAGGTCATATATTGGGTTCATGCAAAAAGTTCCAGATTTATCTCAATATTTTAGCCCTAAAAAGGTAAATAAACTCTAAATCTGCTGCTTTGAGACTCCCTCTGAAATATTCTAGTTGGTCTCCCTTCAATCAAAGATTTTTCTTTGTGATGTCAAAGTTTTGAATGTAAATTTAAAAAAAAAAACTCAAAACAAACACCAGCAGCACTGTTTTGCTTGAAGCTGTGTGCTTCAGGAACAATCAGAACACGAGATGTCAACAATGTTATCAGACTTTTCCTTCTCACCTCCGTCTGCACATTCAGTAAATCAGCTCCTCACAGCGGTTTCTGCTGCCTATCAGCTCCACTCATCACCTCTTTCTGCTTTAGCTGGGTTTTCAAGCATGCAACAATAACGTGCCAGCGTATGCGGGCATTTTCTGCCATTTCAGAGGACTGGCACGCTCAGGGAGGCGGGTGACGTCACAGAGGGCTGTAGATCTGATCAGACAAAAGCAAACTGCATAGCATAGCATGACAACACAGTCTGCTAAACAGCTGATCAGATGTTGTTGTTGAGCTTCAAACGGGCGGCTTTCTGCTTCACCTGAAGTATTTTAAAGGGAATATCACACTCCGACATCTCAAGGATGGTGTTCTTTGTTGTACAGATTTTTAACAAAAACATCAAACAGGTTCTATTGTTTTGTTTTTGAATTAACAGGCTGAATTCATTTCATTAATTCACTACGTTTTGCATGTTGGTGTTGAGGATTAGAGGTGGTCTAATTCTTTTTTATGATGCAGGAGGACTGATAAACAGTACAAGTACCAGACTCTTCAAACTGAGATTTTCTAGAGACAAAATGTAAATGTAACAGCAGAAATAATCCCATAAAACATACGATTTTTCCACAACTATTGTATTTAGTTAGGCAGGATTGAGATCATTGAGAGGAGCCAGCTGAGGTGGTTTGGGCATCTGATCAGGATTCCACTTGGACGCCTTCCTGAGGGGGTGTTTCGGGCGTAGTCTACCATCAGGAGGCCTCTGGTTGACCCACTGGAGGAGGTATATTGTATCTTCAGGCTGGCTCTGGAGCACCGGGGTCTCTCTGGAGTAGCTGGTTGAGGTGGTCAGGGAGAAGACGGGCTGGGATTTTGGATGAACCGGTATAACTGCCAACCTTCCTTGAAAAGTACTGAAGTGATGACTGATGGCATCTCAGCTTTTTGAAGGGGTGTTCCATTACTTAGGCACACATTTTAACCTTTACCTCTTGCCTGTATTTGGCCAGGTTATAGGGATACGACTAACACAAGGAAATGGGATTCAGCCACAGCATGTGACATGCATTTGCAGATTTTCTGAATTTTACACACACATGCTAAATCATTTAATTTCTCACTTTGTTTAGTCAGTTTAGAAAATGTGAGGACTTACTGTGCCTACACCCAGTTTTGTTGTTTAAAATGCATCATAATATTTTGTCATCCAAAGTTGATTTATCCAGCAACCAAACTTGGCCCAAAAAATCAGGACATTTGTGTTTGGCTGATTATTTCATTGTTGTCACAATGCCTCATGGTAATAAATCAAATATCACTGGAAAACCTGATTGGTTACCTTGACTACAGGGTAACTTGTGAAGATCACACATCTGTAGAATAAGCAACACAGCTAATTATGTGGATAAAGCCCCCAAAACCGTGTCTTAAAGGGTTTTTCTGTTGAGATTCACTCTTGTTTTGACCTTCAGTGGCTGCAGGTGTAGCTGATTGTCTCCTGACAGCCTGAAGGTGCTGGAGTGACCACCAATCTCCTTTTGTGGAGGAGGTTCTCACGATGCATGTAGCCGTGTCGCTCATTCCATGGATGCATGATCCTTACGAAGTAAAGGTGACAATCAGGCTTTTTAACAATGTAATATTTATTGCCTAGAACCATCATTACAGCAAAGAAAAATACACTATAATAACAGAATTTAAACATTTGACTGAATATTTCTACTAAATGAACAGTTTATATTTTCTAATGTACAAAATATACTTTCGTATCGAGTTCAGAAGTTTACAAGGAAACAGCTGTTTACAAAACTTCTTAAGAATTTTCTCTTCCTTTTTCCGTGTCACTGATTCTTACAACATGACAATCAGATGAGAATATTTGGTTTCAAAGGCAAATATCTTTAAGCTTTTCAATCAAATAGTGCTGAAGATCAACTCAGCAGATACTTTTATTTCATGTCTGAAATCGCACAACAGTCTTGACTTGTCTTTCTCTAGATTTTCTATGAAAAATGCCTTTAATGTACCGGTAGTCTATTTTCTGACAAACCATAACCTCTTACAATAAAACCTTTAAATCACCAGAATGAGCTATTTGATTCATGCTTTTTAAAGGGGACACCACTAGTGAAGGTTACCATTACTGAGCTAAAAGCTGCACGTCACTTATTTTCAACATGAGTCACCATTTATCTACAAGAACCAGAAACATTTTCCTTAAACTATCCTGCAGCTTACACAGCAAATTCAGAAGTGTTCATTCAACTCCTAGGTAGTCAACTTAAACACTTTAAAAGTGTCTATATTGGTCCACACTAGATTGAGTTAGAACACTTTTGAAAGTGTTGATCAATTTACACCGTGACAGAGTTGAAACAACACTCTCAGTAGTTGAAATGTAACACTCATTGGTGCTGAATTTCTCAACACCAGTGTAAAGAGTTAAAAATAAACACTATCAGAGTGTTTTATGAACACCAATTCAGGTTCAAAATAACAACACTTTGGAAAGTGTTAAATAACAACATAGAAATCAGGATTTTTAAATACTACTGGGAATTTCACTTTCTACAACATAGATAGCACATTATAGTTTAAATAGAAGCCCACACAAGTTCCAGTTTAAAACAACCTGTATTTCAAACAAGCACACCACATAAAAACAGCACTGGCTTTTCAATAGCCACAACACAAGATCACACAATATAGCAATGTGGCACATTGTGTTTTTTCACACATCTCATTGGAAAACTGTTTGTCATAGGGTCTGTAATAGACGAACGTCTTGATAGGTAAAACAGAAAATTAGTCTGCTCTCACTGATGCAGTATGCTTTGAAATGCTCATCAAAATCAAGAACATCCACTCTATATGTCAGACAGACATAAACATATTTGCATCCAAGGATATTTATCACCTCATGCGTTGTGCAAAAGTCTCGCTCTTAGTTCCTTGACTCTGAGGATTTCCTTGGCACTTCCCACATCAATGTTGTAAACTGTGGTTTGGATGAACGTATAGAAGTTCTAGAGGGATTCATGGTAGTTGACACTGAAGACGAAATGTGCTTTAAGAGCTCAACGAAAGCTGCCATGGAGGTCTGTGCTTTGCAAGGGATGGCCTTATGGTCGATGATGATGTAGTATCTTTGGATGCTGTTCTTCTTTTCACTGACACACAGGAGGAAAGGCTGTCCTGGTTCCACACCAACAAGGACGGTTTCCCATCTTTAATGAAATGTAAAGACAAATTATGATAAAAATAATTAAATGTAGCACAGCAACATTCAAATGGCTATGCCAGCTGGCTATCGACTAGCACAAGTTAACCACAGCTACCACCGGGGGTGCTGGCCTGAGGCTTCGGGCGCATGCTACATCTCTTTAGTTTTAACCTAAAAATGTCCAGTTGTACAAACGTGTACATAGGTTTAAGCAAATTGAGTACATTTATCAACATTCTTGTACAGAAGGAACATTAATGTGCCCACCAAATACATGTTAATGTTAAAATTGGACTTACCTTGCCACAATGTCAGCTACATATTGAAGAGTCTGCCTGAAAATGCTGTGTCCCGCTCTTTTAGGCAAGCGATATGGAATTCTGGGAGAAACTCTGTTGGGTGTTAATTTTAAATTTAACACATAACAGCGTTGCTTAGATGTAACTCTCCAGATTAACACCAACTCTTTTTAGGACTTAAATCTCACATAGTTGGATTAAACTAAACAAGTGCTGAAATAACACTCTATTTTTAACATACAACACCAACACTGTAATTTTAACACTTTTGATTTTGCTTTGTAGGCAGTTTTAATAGCTGTGCCCACTCTTGCAGCCCCTGATGCAGCAGTCTCTGCTCAGCTCTTATAGTAAGGTCCCTCCACAGTGTTTCAGTCACGTTTAGGTTAGGACTTCAGCTGGATTTGCCAATGTACAACAAATAAGTTCATATTTAGTTACAAGGAAACGACTGTTTTCAAAAAAATGTTTTATTTCTCTTCCTGTTTCCGTGTATCTGGATTCCTGCAAGATGGAAATCAGAAGATAATTCTTTATTCCAGTTTGTGAGTTTCAGTTAACAGACGTCTGTTCAGATTAGCATGATGCTAAAGGTGTGTTTGTGATGTGATGATTGTCAACAAAGGCGTTACCTGTTTACTACCCAGCTTTGCTTTGTGTTCCTAATTGATCAATGTACGTTTGTTATAGAAGGACTCAAATGCCAAGTGTTCTTCAGAAGGTCCTGCCCTTCTTTTTAAAGCCATTTTAAAAAGGACTTCCTGATAGTTTTAACTCATAAACCACATGAAATGTGTTATTACTTTAGTAAGAGGTGAAAACAGATTGTACTACGTTGTTCCTGCAGTTTGATGAATATCATTAAATTATCTGAGAACACAGCTGAATTCTAGAAAGTAAATAAGCATTTTAACACCCTGATATGTTTCCATGAGAAAGTTGTTTATGTGATTGTAAATCATTCAACCAAGCATCATTAGTGTTGCTGCGTGAATCAGGAAGAAGAGTCCTACATGATGCTCTCTGACACCGCCTGACATTTCTGGATTTTTGTGGGTTTTTGTTCATCGTTAATCAAGTGTGGGATTCCAAGGAATCCACTACAACCTGGCGGTGTTTGTGTCCTCTGCAGCGGGGCCGATAACCGTACTGATGAGCAGAACGCTGGGTGGAGGTTTTAGCTGGTAAAAATCACTTCTGTAAAACTGTTATTCTACTCTTGTCCAGTGGACCACACCACAACAAATAGTTTAAGTGAAGGATGAGAGGATAAATGTGGAGTCTGATGGATAAAAGACTCTTCAGTCTCTGTTGGGAATTAGTAACCTGGCCAGGTTGAGAACCAATGGATCAGATATTGAGATGAAGTAAAGAACAAAAGCTAAAAAGAGTTGGGTTGAAATGAAAAGAGGATGTAACGAGGAATGAAAAGGAGAATGAGAGGGAAAGAAAGAAGGGGAAGGAATGAGGTTAAGCTGTAACAAACTGCGAACAGCCTTTGTAAACTTCCAAAATGTCTCGAAAGATTAAACAAACCAGTTTTCTCTCAAAAAAGTCAGAGCTGTTGCAGGTGTCTGAGACCCTTTAGCTTCTGAGAGTCCAAAAGCTCAAGAAATGTGAGAGAACATTCAGAAAACATTGATTTTCTACTGCATTTGCACCTCTGGTCGCTTGAGTCTTTGGTGTGAAAAACTTTTTATATTTAATATTTTATTTTTTATATTGTGTAGAAATTTGTCATTTAAAAAAAGACACAAATTCAGCAGTTTTTATTATTTCTGTTACATTCGTCCTCCTTTATTTTGACAGTTTCACCATTAAATGTAGATTTTGTGCTGAAACAAAAAACTGAAAGGAATTTGTTTAAAAATCTGTTAAAAAATGAATAGATTAGTTGATGAGACCTAAGCTGTGACTGATTTATGACACAAAAAGAATCTGGTTGCAGTCAGCCATGACACCTCTCTGCCTATGACAAAATAAAACACAATTAAAACACTTTGCAGTTTTTATGCAAAAATGCCATAAATACCAATTTAGTGAGATTCCAGCTGAAGTTTGTGAATTTTCTCACAACTTTCTGTCTCCAGACATCTGGAAGAGGAAGAATAGAAGAGGAGAAAGGAGGGTGGAGTCAAGAGCACTGGACAAAGTGTTCTGAAAGGGCGAGACGATTATTAACGGCCTTCCAGGTGATTAAAGGTGTGGTTGAGGCGTGGCCCTGATCAGCACTAAAATGAACAAATTAACTTCAGTTGTTTTTGTGTTTGTGCAGACACCTTGTCTGTTCCCACAAAGAACTATTATTACCATGTGGTAAAGTTTGTGTTTTAAATCATATTAATAGAAGTTGTAAACCTGCACCATTTTTGTTTTGTTTTCAGTTTAATTATACCGGTAATTATTTTTCACGAGTGAAACAACTTTTTGTTGTTTACTTTCAGCCTCAATAGAATGCAGTCATTGTTAAGGCCATGGCAGAAAACTCCTAAGCAACAACACGTACGGACACAGAACTGGAGAAGTAACAATAATAAGTTTATTATAAAGAACCAGGCAGGCGGCTGAAGGCTGAGCTCGGGTTCGGGTTCCATTCTAGGAGGAAGGTCAGAGTTAATGATGAGCTTGAAAAGGGAATGAGACAGGATGCTGAATACCAGGAGGTGAATGGGGTCTTACGGTTTCCAGAAGAGGATGAGGGCTCGGAGAGGAGAACGTGTGTAATCCTGGTGGAGTGGTGAGTGGTTGTGGCAGCGAGAGACAGAGTGCTGGAGGGTGGACAGACAGGAGTTGGACCAAGGGGTCTCCGGGTTCCTCAGAGAAGTTTTTGGAGGAGCGGAGGCAAGCTCCGGTTCTGGCGGACTGAACAGAGACGCCGTTCTACAGGACGGGATCCAGGGACAAAAAACTTGGACGAGAAAAAGAGCAGAAGGTTAACATCATACTTGGACAAATAACAGGACAAAAGAGGAGGCCTGTTTACCACAGTGTAAGCGTGAATACGCCGGCGTCGGACACGAGAACCGGCTCCTCCTTATAACTTCTCCTGATGACCAAATGAGGAACAGCTGGGAGACGCACCTGCACTGCCTGTCGCACCCTGAGGATGATGAGGTTAACCACACACACACACACACACACACACACACACACACACACACACACACACACACACACACACACACACACACACACACACACACACACACACACACACACACACACACACACACAGGATGTAACAGTCATGTGAAGCGATTTCTAATGATGTTGATGAGGATGATTCACAAGAGTCTAAAATTTCAGCTTCCTCCTCCAACAAGTTTGCATTGATTATGTCTGAGCTCATATTTCTGGCTGCAAATCCACTTTTTATGCAAAAAATCTAAATTTTCCATTAAAGCGGCTCTCTGGAGCATTTTTCTCTGTATCAAAGTTTTCTAAATGTTTTAAATGATATTTCAGGTCTAAACTATGATCTATGGGTTGAGTTCCACAACATCTGTCATTCTGATGAAGACCCTCCTTCCTCCTAGAGACCCCTTTCCATTATTTCTTGCCGCCAACATTTTTTAGCCAATGAAATTCAAATGTCTGCATTCTCTCTACATGCATCGACCAAACCTGAACCAGTAGGGGGCGCTGTCGTGCAGGACACTCCGTGTGTTTCTCTGTTTGCATCTCAGCCTCACGGCTCATTTCTACTAAAAACTATGGATGTCCCGATCAGGTTTTTTGGCCCTCGAGTCCGAGTCTGAGTCATTAGATTTTGAAGATCTGCCGATCCCGAGTCCCGATCCGATCTTTTTAATATGTTGTTGTGATCAACTTTATAATGCCTCCAGACCACAGACATACTCACACATTCTGCTTCAAGCTGCTTCTGCGTTCTACTTGGTCGATGTTTAACAAATAAAAACAAACAAGTAACAAAATGATGTCATGCTGCAGACATAAATCCATCCAAATGTATAATCTATCATATCTATGTTTAAATACTTAAACATATATTCTCTGTGCACAAAATTAGTTTGTGGTTAAAGTAACTTTTTAAGGAAAATCTTTTTTTCCTACAGCTGTTCAGGTGCAGAAATGTCAACATTATTTTAACACTCTGCTCCATTTTTTGCCCAGAAAGAACAAACTTGTTAACTGACAATGACCCGGATCATTTCTTAAGTCATCAGCTCCTCCTTCACTCCTCCTCCTGCTTTATCCTCTGACTGCAGCAGCTCTGAACAACTTCTTCATTAGACTATTTGGAGAAATCGTTTTGGAGCGACATTTAATCAGGAAGCTCCTCCTCAGAAAGCGCTTTTTAAAAATCTTAACATCGCTCAGTTTATTTCCCGACGGAGGGCGGGTGTTGTGACGTGGTGTACCTGCAACACTCAGCAGAATCTCCTCTGAGCCTGGAGGGAGTAGCGACGTAGGGAGAACGAGTTAGCGCAGGTATGACTCGCTCCACGCCGGCCTCGCTGTCTCCTCCGGACCGAGTACTCCCGTCGGTGCTTGGCTGCTTTCCGTTCAGGGGGAGGACGAGTCCCGGCGGGTGTGGAGTGAGCAGCGAACCCGGTCGCTGCAGTGCTCCATAGCTCGCGTGTCTCCCAGTCTCGGCCCCCTCCCTCCTCCTGGACCGGCGGAAACTGATTCAAACTCTGATTATGGTTAATATAAGTGCACAAATATAGACTATATATAAATCCCATGTGCTTTAGATTATTTAACATATATTTAAAAACCCAAACTTCCTTCTGAAGGCGTAGCGGCTTTTATTTTGGCGGGGCGGGGCGCATGTAGAGGAAACCCGAGTCAAGATCGGGAGGTGACGTCCGATTCCGATCGAGTCCAAAATCACGTGATCGGGGCCGATTTCCGATCACGTGATCGGAACGGGACATCCCTACTAAAAACCTATCCATTCTCCAGCTAAAGACGGATTTATTTTTATTTTTAAACCTTTCACCTCACAGAATGGCAAGGCTTGACAGGATTACGCGTTTATTTTGGTCAGAAAGTTCATCCAGGGCCGAGTCAAGTTCAGCTTCAGAGTCCAGCAGCAGCTCGGTGCTAACAGAGCTAATATCAGAAGCAGCAGGGACAGAGAGGGCTCATCAGACCCTTGTAGTATTGTTGGAATAAGATTGTGAACTGTGAGTGATTAAACCCTACACATTGAGCTGTACAGTTCATGCCCGCAACGTATATGCGCCGTGTGCACGCGCGCACACGCGACCGGACGCGCGTGTCGAGATGTTTTGAGGAGGAGCCTTTGGACGCTAGATTCAAAAACTGCTCTCTTGATGAAATCCTCCAGAGTGCTGCTTTAAGTTTCCACAATTTTTGTAAAAAAAATAATAATTTGCAGATAAAACATTTTACGTCATCTGTCGTCTAATCCCCTAAAAATCAAACACATGAACATCTGGAGTAGAACTGAATTATCTTATCACACTTGGATAGCGTGACTTGTTCTCATAATTCACTAATGTTTCCGTATTAGTGTTACATTTGGTGTCGACGGCATTAATGTTGTGAAATGACACAAAAGCAGACTTGCTGTGTCATTTGAAAAACAAATGTCAATGCAAATGTGCGAGTTGTTTTCTGGCTGCAGTAAAAACATTTCCCGCGGAGCAGCAATGTGCGTGAGAAATTCTCACACTTGATTTAATGAGCTGCGGTCTCGGATCTGATAAACCTTATCAGATCTGCACGCCAGTCCTTCTGTGTAAACATCCAAGATAATCCAAGTGTGTGGTTCATGTTTGTGCGTGTCTGTGTATGCACAAACACACACTCGTATTAGTGTGCAGACTGTGCGGTTGCATGTTTACATAGGACGGATCTGAGAGCAGGAGCTGAGGTTTGAACACAAACAAGGCAGTAAATTTGAACTGGCAGATTGCTGCAGGGCAGCCAGGACTGTGATTGACAGACTCTTCAGACTCACCTGAGTCTGTGTCTCAGGTGTGATCACACTCCGTTGATCCACGACGTCTGGGCCAGGTGTATACTTCTCTTACTTCTATGCTGCGTCTGCGTCACAGCCCAAACTATGTGCTAATCCTCTTGGTATTTGCACAATATTTTTTTCCTACAAGGCAAATATCTTTAAGCTTTTCAATCAAATTGTGCTGAAGTTCAACTCAGCAGAAAATGTTATTTCATTTATGAATTCACACAACAGTCTTGACTTGTTTTGTTTTTTTGTGTGTATTTTCATGAAAAGAAGCATTTAATGTCCGTTTTCTGCCGGACCAAAACCTCTTATAATTAAACTTTTAAAATCACCAAAATGAGCTAACAATTATGTATATTTGTTTTAAAACAGTCACCAAAGACGGTTAAGGTGAAGGTTGACATCACTGAGCTGAAAGCTGAATGTCAGTTATTTTTCTCATGAACCACCGTTTGGCTACAAAACCCAGAAAACACATTTTCCTGAACTCTACTGCAGCTTATAGGCAGCTCTAGTGGTAGCCACTCTTGCAGCCCCTGATGCAGCAGTCTCACTATCGGTCTGTTTACCCTCAGGTGTTTTACAACAACACATTAAAGTGAACAAAAATAAAGTCAACATGAAAAACTAAGTCCACCTTAAGATCCAGCAGCTTGTAGAACCTTCAGCAGCAGAAACTCTGGTATTATCAGACTGTCTCATTGTTCTGGAGGAATTTCAGTGAGCTCTTTTACAACATTGCTTCAGTTCATTTAATTTACCTGACATTTGTCTCTACTCAGCTCTCTTATAGCCCTTACAGACTAGTATCTGCTCTAATCTATACTCGGTCCGATCAAAACCTTACAGATACGGCCTACATGTCTGGTTTCTGAGCCAAGCCCATACTTTTTGTCAGCCCTGCTCCTCGGTGTCACTCCCTGCTGTGAGACCACCTCTTTTTTAACTTCCTGTTTTATTCTGAAGTCTTCCTCCTGTTTCAGTTCTGTTTCCCGTTTCTCATTACTCTGATTTCTTACAGCTGTTTTTGTTTGTATTTAAACCAGTCTCTCCTCTCTTTCAGTTGCCAGTTCGTTAGTTTCCTGACTCTCGTCCCAGCCTCAGTTTAGATCTTTGTGCCTTGACCTTTGGATTCATAGTTAGTTTAGAACTTTGTGCTTTGACCCTTTTTCTGGATGTTGGATTACCCTTTGCCTCACGATTTGGATTTTTGCCTGACCTTTTATAAAAGGGTTTTTATGATCATCTTAACCTGCATTTGAGTTCTCCTTCGTACCTGCTTAACACTCGATGGTCTGAGCAGGGCTACACAGCCGGGCTGCACGCCTACTGTGGACTGATTGGTCGGCTGAAGTATCCCGCCTACCTAAAGTGGAAGCCTCTGATTGGCCTGGCGGTTGTCTGCGTCTTCAGATCCGCTGTTGCTGCAGAATGGCTTCCTGCATCAATCGACGCATTATTTCATGCCGTTCACGGAGCTGGTTCCCCAGCACCGGCCACGACTGGAATATAATAATTATAATTTCCACGAGGTTATCCATTGTTTTCATCGTCCATGTGATCCAGTGGTCTGTTCACAAATTATTTGTTTGCCAAGGACTGGCGCTCATGTGTGACATCACGGATTTCCCCTCGCCACTTTTTTGCAGCACTTTTAAGGTGCCGCCCATCTGATCGGTCGCTTCCGCATTCCTGAGAAGCCTGTCGAGAATCATCCCCGAGCAAGCAGGGGCGAGCTGATACTATCAAACCGAGCAGAGCGGGTACTGATCTGTAAGCGCCATAGAGGTCCCACTACAGCAGGGGTGCCCAAGTCCAGTTCTTGAGACCTACTATCCTGGAAAACAACTGGATGGCTAAATTCTTTCATCAGCAGGTCATTCAGCTCTGCAGAGACCTGAGAGAGTCATTTGATGAAGGTGTGTGGGAGTAGGGATATATCTAATAGTTCCAGAACAGTAGCTCTCAAGGACTGGACTTGGGCACCACTTCACTACAGCGTTTCAGTCATGTTCAGATCTGGACTTTGACTGGGTTGCTGCAAAGCTGTAATTCTTTTCATTTTCAGTCATTCTGTTGTAGGATTGCCACTTGTATCGCTGTTCTTTTTATTTTTGACTCAGTTTTGTCCAAACATCACCTCTCAGACAGATTCAGTCTCACATTAGACTACTTGAGTTTACAGTGGAGTTAATGGTGAACTCAATGAGCCCACCACCATGCTGATAGCTGGGAGGAACTTCTTAGCATTCTCCAAATGTGCTGCTGTGCATTATCAACAAATCTCAACTTTGGTTCAATTTGTCCCAAAATTTTTCTTGCATTTCAGCCAGATGAAACTCTACAAACTAAAGTCGTGCTTCTGTGCTGTTTTTAGAGAAAAGAGTTTCTCCAAACAAGCTGTACTCCTCCAGTCTTTTTTTTTTTTTTGCCGTTTCTTGGAGCATTGACCTCTGACCTCAGAATGAATTTTCTGGGTTGCCCATTCCTGGAGAGATTGACAGCTGTCCTAAATGTTTTCCACGTGTCAATAATCGTTCTCTCTGAACAATGATGGACTTGAGTAAAACGGATCAGATTATTTTTATTATTTTATGTTAACATGCCTTACTTTTAGCCCTGTCTGTCTGAGTTTATGGGGCAACGCTAACCTCACAATCACCATAATCCAAATGACAACAGTTGCATCTGAATTATTCTCACGCAATCCAGCCGGTGATTAACACAACTGCGTCACAGCAGTAACATCAAAATATCATGTCTTTGGAAGTTGCGTAAACTTATTCTTGTTGCTTCATATTTCACTAATTACCATGTTAGAGGTGATAGCTTCCATCAGCAGCGAGCCTCGCAGCACCGACTCAGGGCCCGACCCTACTTCAAGTTAGAATTAAGGTTATTCCCTAAACTCCTCTAATTTGTTATTACAATAAATCTCAAACCCCAGTTGTCATGTTCACACACACACACATACACACACACACACACACACACACTCCAGCATGCTTCCTCCTTACGTATGCGGGCTCAGGTTGGAATGCAGAACCAGACATTCCTGCGTTCAGGCGGCGGATGGCTCACAGGAGGGAGACAGACTACAAAATGACGCACAACCCTGTGACTGACCTGCTCTTCTGGTTGGTGGTGATGCTTTCAGAAAGACAAACTACAGCTAAACAGCCAATGTGAGCTAAAAATGCTTCAGCTGGTATCCCCTACACAAAAGCACGTGCGTAAAAAGAATTCCTCTGGATGCTAAATTTAAATTCACTCATCACCTCCAAACATAATTCATTTGCACCTTAACTAGTTTAGCAAGACACCCTTTAAAGTAAATGTAGCCGTTGAAATGAATTTGATTTACTTTTCTCCATGGTTGTGTGTGTGTGTGCGTGCATGTGTGTGTGTGTGTACTCAAACAGCTGATCATCTGATCCTGATAAAGCAGACTGGGGAATACCTGCTACAGTACTTGTTACTTTAGGACAAACCAAAGGCACACATGTGTGTATGTTAGCTTTGTTGTCTGTTAGGCGATAACAGATTAGATAAGCAGAGTTGCTGCAGCTGAGTCGCATGCCATGAGCTCCTCTAACCTCAAATAAATATTTAATATTTAATCTATGCTTCTGCATGTTTTTATATCCTAACAGAAGTAGGAGTGCATGCATCCTTCACATAAAAGTGTGTGTTTGTGTGTGGTGTCTAGCCTGAGAAACACAGCAGGGTTTCTCTCTGTTGCTCGGCGAAGTTAAAGCTGTGATAACAAACTTCATTCACTTCAGATGGAAGAAGACAGAACTTAAGTCGAACCTCAGGAGAGGCAAAAACAAAACACAACTCTGCAGATCATCCAGTGTTCCATGACAGGATGGAGTTCTGGCTCAACACAGAGCTGGAGTGCTTATCGTTTCATTTAGACTTTGCACACATGGACACACCTGCACATTCCCAGGAAATTATTACTGGTTCCCTGAAAAGAACAGAATTCCAACCTTTGGAGTAAATGCAAAACAAACTCTGTGAAACTCTGTTCCTGTTTTTCGTAAAAATAATAATAATAAAAATCAGGAAAGTATTTGCGTATATCTAAGATGTAAATCAATCATTTATTTATTTATTAACATATATTTATATGGAGGATTAACCCCTTGAGATGAAACATCTTGTTTTTGAGGAGGTCCAACCATTAAATAAACTGGTTTAAAATGGGGTACATAATATCTGATTGCATCTGTGTGAGTGTGTGTAAACAATATGCATCATATTATAAGAACCAGGAGGTGGGGTAGGATCATATAAGTTGTTTCATCTTCCTCCTTCTCAGACTCTGGAGTTTTCTTGTTTTGATATTCTGCTTTTGTATTTTTTCCCCAAACTTTTTTTTCTATGTTTTGTGTTGTTTTACTTATTGAAATACTACCATATATTTTTATTATGTCCTTTAACTTCCTTCTAAATGTCTGAAATATACTAAAGTAAAAAAAGTGAAGCATTTAACATAAATGGAGAAAAACTTTTACGGATGCTGAAACCTGACCTTTGAATATATAAATGTATAAATAATCTTCAAAGAGGGAAGGTATCAGAGAGTTTACTTTCACTAGAAGTGTCCTTTTTTAAGCTGTCCAAAAACCGTCCTCATTGGTAGATCAGCTGTCAGACTGAAGGGTCATTACAGAGCAAACAAGCACATCAATCAGGGGTCATCACAGGCCATCTTCAGGTCAGAGGTCAGTAAAGCACTCTAAAGAGCTAAAAGAAGAGCTTTGTTACTGTCGTGATCATTTTGACTGATGATGTGAACACCTATGAATCTTACCTCTGACTGTGACTGCGGCTGCTTTCATCTGACTCTGAAAACAGTGCAATGACTTCTGGCTTGGAAAAATCTAATAATTAACTTCATTTTAGAAGTTAGAAAACTAAATCAGGTTTTGTGTTTGTGACTGTTTTGTTGAATGAATTGCTTATAGAATTTAGAGGATTTGGAAGATTGAGTGAGATGCTGACAGTCACAGCAGGTTTGCTCTGCTAAAATAAAATTTTAATCAATTTTATCATCTGGTGTTGATGTCCTTATCCCAGCTGCTTCACATGTGAAACTCCCCTGAAGGTCATAGTTTGGTGAAGCTAAACGCAAAAGCAGAGACGAGAACCTCCTGCCACCAAACTCCACACTCTCCACGCCACGGCTGCACCTAGAAGGTTAGGAACAGAACTGGTGACAAAGGGCAGCCCTGCCCGAGTCCAATCCTCACCAACAGGTCCAACTCACTTCCAGTTACAAGAACCAGGCTCGTCCACCCATAAGCGCCTCCATTTATCACCTAAACGTTATCTTAAAACTCTGGCATAAAAGTTGGTGGGTGATGTGCATTTCTTCACAGAAGCAATTTACAAGTTTTTCTTTGTTTTTGCCAAATGTAACAAACATGTTCCCTCACTTGTGAACAAGACCCTGAGATATCAACTATTGGGCCCCTCCCCCAACTAGAATAGGCAATCCACCCTTTTTCCATTTAAGAACCATGGAAAGAACACTGTTCTTTTTACCTATAAGGATTGTTTTCCTGCAACTTAATAATTTTCTTTCCAGTAAAGGCTTCACTAACAGTGAATGATGACTTCTCAGTAGTTTAAATGGGATATTTAACATCATAATCATAATTTCATATAAAAGGAGAGCTGAACCTTCCAACCTTTTTACTATCTTTACAAACTCTGTCACGTCCTGAAGTTAAAAATCGCCTGAGACTCAGTTCCCTGTCTCACATTCCTTGCTAAAAGCCTGCATAAGTCCAGGTTACTGGGACAGGTGAGTCTGGTACGTGCAAACCTCACAGTCCAAATGCGAGCCAGTCATTGTTGAGTTGGATGTTTGTTGGACAGACAGCTCACCAAAATCTGTCCTCAGTGAAACACATCAACAGAAATGAAGCTTTAAGACACAACCTGTGTAGATACACACACACACACACGCATGCACGCACGCACGCACGCACACACACACACACACAGACAAAAGCATGGCAGAGACTGTTTGGCTCTAACCTGTATGTCAGTAAACAGTGTTTTGAACTCTCAAATACAAAGTTTACGCTCCTGATGCTCTTTTAAGCTCCACACCTTCAGTGTGTATTTATCTAACAGCAAAAGACAGGAGAAACACGCTGAAGCAGCCTGAAAATGACTCAACAGTGCACAGATTACCTCTCATCCTCCTCAATGGAAGCTTTCCCTTCTGTTTTCAGGCCATTTTGGGGGCTTTTAAGTAAACTAATCTTTAGGCAAATACCACAGGCTGTTTCTTATGTCTGCTCATAATGGAAAGTCTTAATATATTTGAATAAGAGCAAACAGACTTAACAAGAGGCTCACTTGAAGTTTGGGATCAAAGCTTTGGGGCACAAAAGCAGAGATTTAGCATGTTAGAGTCATCGTCACTCTTTCATATCCAACTATTGTCTCTGTGTTTCTCTTCTCAAGTTTTCTCTATTCCTGCTCTGTGTAAAATGCTTATTGTTATCCGCCGGTTTTACCGATGCAAGCCGTGTTCTTTAACATCTCCCCTCTGCCTTTCAGACACACTTCTATTGAAGGGAAGATTAAGGGAAAAGGACCAGGGAACATCAAACAGGAAAACATTGTGGGTTCGTGTTTTTCTGTTGGGTTATTGTCGTCAGATTGACCGGGGTGTAGTGAAACCGCACTGCCTTTAAACACCTTTTTCCTGTGGTTGTTGGGCCCAGTTGTGATGTGTACTGGGCGTGATCCAGGTGTATTTGAACAGGACGCTGAGTTTCTGTGTGCACAAGCTGGATTGCTCCTCTTCTTGCCTCTATTTTTATCATAAAACCGTTTGATGATTTGGGCTCTGGAGATCCGTGAGTGTGTGATCACACACCCTGATGTGAAAAGTGCAGCCATTGTGCAACTCAAAGTTTAAAATTATTTGGTTTCCAAGACAGCAGCCCTTGTGTTATCCCCTCCCACATTTAGAGGTTTTATTGGATGCTGCCCAGCTTTTAGAAGCCCTGAGGTTAATCTGATTTAGCTCGATTCATTAAACAGTCTTACACATCTGACTCTCATCTGATTGTATCTGACTCTCGTCTTTGTTGTTGATTGTCCGTTTGGTTATCTTCAAAAATCTCTTCCTTCTGTCTCGGAGTTTCAGCATGTGGGAGGATTAAATCACTGTGATGTTTGTTCAGCACACCTGTTCAAAGCAGGTAAGGCCCAAACCCCTTGGTGTGGAGGGTTTTCTGAGTCACAAACCTGACTAAACATGGTCAGCATGTGTTTTTCACCACTAAAACTTTTTAAATTATGATTTTGATGAATTTTTTTCCCATGTTTTGCAGGAGTTTTAGAGGTTTCTTTGCTTCAACACACCTGATTTCAGTCAGTGGCTGATTAAAGGCCTTCTGCAGAGCTTGATGACATGCAGAACAGGTCATTCAACCACTGAATCAGGTGTGTTTGAGCAGGGAAAAAATTAAAACATGCAAAACACACACCAAATGCAAAAACCACATGGTGTTTTATGAGCCACATTTTGTGACCCCTGCTTTGGGTACAATTGGGAACTGTGTGCTGTACTACTGTGTACCCTATACACCAAGGGCACCCTGTGGGGGCGCTCAGGGAGTATGGGGTGGATGGCCTTTGTTAAGGGTCCTTCAGTAAGTCAGACCTGTTCCCGGTGAGGGTTGGACTCCTCTAGGGCTGCCCTTTGTCATCAGTTCTGTTCATAGCTTTAATTGACAGAATTTCTAGGAGCAGCCTCCTGCAGTTTGTGGCAGGAGGATCTTGTTTCTGCTTTTTGTGGATGATGTGGTCCTCCTAGCTTCATCAGGCTCTGACCTTCAGCTCTTGCTGGGGAGGTTCACAGCTGAGTGTGAAGCGGCTGAGATGTGGATCAGAACCTCTAAAGCTGAGAACATGGTTCTAGACTGGAAAAGGGTGAATTACCAACTCTGGGTTGGGGAGAGGTCCAATCTCAAGTGAAGAAGTTACATAATTTGGAGTTTAGGTGAGTGAGGGACGGAGGGATCAGTCAGCTCAGTGTTTGTAGTTTTATTGAAAATTATGAACTTTTAAAGGTGACACCCTCTTAATGGAGATACTTAACTCATTTTTAAGTGAGTTGTAACTTTTTTTTGCTGGATTTTACTGCATTTGCTTGTTTGAGTTCCTCGCTGAAAAATAATCACAGACTAAACAGCATTGTGAAGATGTGCAGCAAACATTAAGGACAAGTCTTGTCCCCTAGCATTACAGAATCAGGGTCACATGGATGAATGTGAATGTTGTGGTTTTATTATTCCTTTATTTTTATGTCAGTAGTATTTGTAATTTATTTGCATTTGTCTTTGTTGGCTGCAAAACAAATCGTCCCTCAGGGATAATAAAATTGATCTTAATCAGAATCAGGAGACTGGCAGGTGGATCACAACCAGTCTGTTGTGGTGAAGAGGGAGCTAACCCAGAATGCAAAGCTCTCAAAAGGTAAAGTCATTTTAGAACCGCTGCTTCACCGCGTTGAGAGGAGCCAGCTGAGGTGGTCAGGGTGAGGTGTTTCAGACATGTTCATCCCCGTCACAATAAAAGGACGCTCGGAAGTGGAGATTGAGTTCATGTGATTTATGTGTCACATCAAAAAGAGACCATCCAAATACTGTTCCACCACTCCACACAATCACGTTTTTGTCGCGTCACATCACGCCAACGAATACACAGACATATCGTCTCATTTTAGTCATCAAAGATTTGCAAAGCTCTGAAAAAGTAAAGTCATTGTAGCATCAGTCTCATTAACATCTTGGAAAAAGGTACGTTAACACTTTCATTATGGTCACAATCGACAAAAACAACAGAGGTGTATTCTGCTCTTCTCTTTCTCAGTTTTATTTCCTCCTCTTTGATGAACTTTTAAATCCTGTTACGAACTTTTGATATCTGGGTTGTTGTGATTTATTAAGATATCAAATAAGGGAAGATTTTAACGCCTCTCTATTATCTTTGCCTCATACCTGACCTCACTCAGTATTTATCACCTTTTGTTGCACCACCTGCATATCTTCAAATTAAATGTTTCCCTAAATCTTGGCGGAGCTGATGGTGTCTTCTGGCAGAGAAGCTGTTGTTTTTCTGGGGTCAAGTGAAGGATGCAGAGCAAAATATGATGAGACTGTTGCAGCATGCCGCTGGAGGTCATGAACCTCCGGAGGAACACTTCACCTTTCTCTTTGAGATCTTTGTGTTATTCCTGGTTGTCAAAGGAAAACTCTCACGAACACAAACTCAAAGACCTTGTGAACCTTTTAGGGAATTTCTCTTTTCAATTCTGGTGGTTTAAAAACATTTTGACTCAGAAAAAACTAAATATGTTTTGGATTTTAACTCCTTACCTCCATTTATTTTAGTCATGATAAAAGTATAGAATAGGACCAAGTGATATTTATTAGTTTCTTGGTATGTTGTTTGTTTAAACTAGACATTAATATTTCAGTTTCATGTTTTGATTTAGAAAACACTTCATTTAGCAGGTTAGATCATCTAAAGTGACCCGACAGGTTTAAAATGAGCTCCTCGTTTACTTTGTCATAATTCTTTTAATTACTTTCAAATGAAATGTACACAAGAGCCACTACACAAACTTACAACATTACAGTTATTGTTCAGCAACTTTTAGTAAACAGTTTGATGATTGAACAACGTGGAACCAGGAAGGTCAGCATTTGAAGTCTAGATGGAAAACAACTTATGACTAAGACTGAGCTAAACTATGAGTCAGATGAATTGAAGACTCCTCCCAATGAAGAACTTAAAATAAATAAATTTCCTGCTTTGAGTTTATGTTGTGTTTCACCTGAATAGCTGCTGATTAATTCCCTGAATGTTCATTTCCTTGCCTACCTGTGGCTGCAGGTTGCTGCCTTTAAATGGCATGTTGCCCTCTGTTTGCACCGGAGCTGCCAGGTTACATCAGACAGACAGACAAACACATGCACAAAAAAATGCTCTTCAGCTGGCATTATCAGATCCGTCATGGCACGCCTGTGTATTGTAGTTGCATTTATTTGCCACGCACATCTGAGAGTTTCACCCTGATGCGTGAGGAAACTCTCCCAGGGGTTCACAAAGGGTTCGCTAGCCTACAACTGTGTTTGTGTGAGTAGAGGAGTGTGTTTGCATGTATAAACAGGTGAGCTGCGGGGTGGTTATGCTGTCAACTGCTGCTGAATCATTCACATCTACACCAAGTTAATTAGAGGTGGCAGGGCATACCTGGGTTTTCACACACGCACATAAACACATGTGCATACATCTATGCAGGAAAAATTACTGTAAGCCAGACGGTTGATATAAATAAACTTGCGTGCCATTCGTCATTGCACACTCAACGCCTTGATGGAGTTTGACACAGTCATCTAACATGCACGTGCGTGTGCACGTCTGCAGAGCTGCACGACTTCCAAGTAAAACCTCAGAACGTCTTCTTTAAACTTTTTTCTGGGTAAAGCGAAGCATGCAGGGAAATGAAATGTTATTACAACAACAAAACTGAATGTTCAGCTGCAGGTAACGTGTTTTACAGTGGTTTACATTAACGTCAAATTTAAGGACTTACTAAAGCAGAAAAAATCTTTGATATATGCAGCAAGGTGCTCCAGAAGCTTATATTTCTAAAATGTTGCTTCTGAGCTACAAAACCTCTTGTGATCTTCTAAAATAGCCATTCAAATGGTCACTGCCCTGCATGTTTAGCTTCAACCCACCTGATTCAACGACTGAATCAACTGTTCAGCACTACCTCAAATTCTTCAGAAATTAATCACTGATTGATTCAAACCAGGTGTTTTGGTTCAAAACACACAGGTACCAGGACTGAACAGCCCCGGTTTACACTATAACTCCTCTAAGATCTTTATGAAGATTTTCTTTGCACTTTTGCTGCTTTTTAACTTTGTTATTTTCTACTTGACCATTACAACATATTGTGCAGTCTCAGTGTAATTTAAAAATTGGGTGAATGAAAAATACCTGTAAGTCACAGTAAAAAGAGAAGACAATCCTATTGTTTTCACATTAGCAGGTTGTGTTTTGGTTGCTTTGTTTTCCTCTGCTACACTGTGACCTCTAACATGCATCTCATTAGTCCCAGAGTTCAACGGCTTGTTGTCAGATTTTATTTCCGTTAGTTTTTGGGGTTTTATTGAAAATCTTGACATTTTTTCTCACTGTTTCCTGCACTTTTTGGGTCCAATATTAACAAATGTTTTTATTGATTTTATCAAATGTCTTGGGGTTGTCTGCAAATTGCTCCAGTGTGCACTGAACATCATGACTTGAAGATGCCAGCAGAGCCATGCATTAAGCATGTGCAGCTCTAAGGATCCAGAATTAGACACTCTTTTCCATCACTGGAGATCCTGTCCATGAATTGGTAACAAAAGGCTTTGCTGCTGGAGTCCGATCTGCACCAGAAACAGCAGCATGTTGAACAGACAGGAGGCTCCAGTCACAGAGGAGCTTACTGGCTTTGGACCAGATCTTCATCCTCTGTTATTGGCGAGGTCATGGAGGTTTGGTTGACACATTTCGTGGACCCATTGATTTTGTCCCCTGGGGCCAGGTTTATTGTTGAGGGTCATTTGGTCAATTTTGATTCAAATCAGGAGCTGGGTTTGCATCTTCAGGACAAGTTTAACAATAAAAAAACAGGAAGTCAAAAAAAGGATTAAAAGTCCACAAATGATCAGAAAGAGCCAATTAAAACAAGCGCCATGCCAGTAAATCTGTGAGATAAATACAAACAAAAGAATCAAATTAAAGAAATAAGTTTTGAGCAAATAGTCCTAAAAGTAGACAATGTTTGTGTTCAGAACCCAAACAAGAGGTTAATTCTAATAAACCCAACAAGCATATTGTGTGTTGATTAAAAATAGAGGCTAAAAAAAGCACGTGCACAGGTTTCGTAATCCAGTTTACACCAAAAACACAGCTCAGCATGCGTACAGTTTACTAAACTGAAGAAACTTCTATTTTCTCTTAACATGACTCATGCTCCGCTTGTTGATTCAAGAGGAGGTGAACCTGAAAACAAAAAACTGATCTTCTAATTTAGGAAATGACGTGTAGACCTCCATAATGAGAACTAAGTACTTCAATGAGGTCATAGGAACAATAAGTTGTGTAGAATAAGATGAGCCAAGGCTCCTATGGGTGTGTTATGTTAAATCTATCATTGATAGTTTATTCTAAACTTTTTGAGTTAAATCAGGAGAAATTCGATATATTTTCATGCAGCACTCTGGATGATCAGGTTGTCAGGTAGAGAAGAAGTCAATGATTTCTTTCGAGCAGTTGGTTGACAGTGGATGGAAAATAACTTTGTTTCTGGAAGAACTCAGAATCGTGTTGAAGAACTGAAATAGTCATTCCTGAGTGACATCGCGTCAGTCATCTGTTTTGTTGTGAAGATCTCACATTTCTCCTGACCGTTTGAAAGTAAGATGGACAGGTAGAGGATATTTACAGCAGCAGATTAAATAAATTCAGTCACCTCTCTTTGTCCTTGTTCAGTTGTTGACTGGTTTCCAGTTTCCTGAAAGACAGCTCTGGACCCCTGTTTGTCATGTAGTTGTGTAATAATCCCCTTTGAGAGCCCAAAACAGCCTGCAGTCATTTTGTCACAGACACCAAGTAACACCTATAAGACTGAAACAGGACAATGGACATTTGTGTCTTTATTTCAGGCATCCTGTTTAAAAACACGGTGTAGATTCTTCACTGAAAACATGATCAGCGTGCCAAAAATAAACACCAGCTTAGAGCAAAGCTGCTGCATCACTTCCTGGGAGGAATTTGATCCTCTGTCAGTTAAAAAACAAAGACTTAAACTAGAAAACAGTGGTAAACAAAACCTTTTTATAATGAACTTGACCATATTTAAAGATTGTCTCCAGAATATATCATGTGTTTTAACAAATGCACGTGCAAACTGAATCTCAGTGGATGAGGCTCATTATAACCTCTGTATGAAAGCCTGACCTGAACTTAACTGAAAACAAAAATACTGAAATTTTTTCTTTAAATATGAAGTTTGAGTAAAAGTTAAACATTATTACCATACAAAATCATTACCATAACATTTATATTATTAGCTTTTATATTAATATTAAGTTACATTGTTTAATAACTTATATTATCTGAATTAAAGAACATTTTCATTGCTTTTGTTCTTGGTGTGAAAGTAAAGGGTTCAACATCTGACATCTTCAGAGGAGTCAGTAACAGAGTGTTTTACTGCTGGAATCAGGAAGTATGGTGGAAACTTAAATATGTTTAAGTATTTATTAGACACTTTTATCTTATCAACTTTTATATTATCAACTTATGGTAATGTAAAGAAAATGTTACTGTTGAGGTTAACAAAAACCTACCTAGAGAAACAAACACTAGTCAGTCACTGAGGTGGCAGTGAGGGAAAAGAATGGAAGCATAAGGAAGTGCACTAAGACTGTAGACATGCTAGTTTAGAAAAGGCTCTTTGAAGATCTGGGTCTTCAGGAGTTTCTTGAAGACTGACAGGGACGATGACTTTACAAAGCTCAACGTAGGGCCCCTTCATTCCAGATTAGGTCCTCACTGTGCTCTCCTGATCTCTGTGAGCTTTTAGAACATAGCTCACTGGATCAGGAAAACTCTTCAGAGTGAAAATCATACAGCAGCTACGCTGTGATGAATGACTAATTAGAGACACAAAACTGCAGAAAATGTTGCAAATTATCAGTTGTAATCACACTGAATTGATGTTTGTGACATGTTTCATACGTGTCCAGGTCACATGGGCCATATCATGTTTGCAAACAAACTGCGGCTGTCATGTGAATTCTCAATTTAGTCACAAAGTGTCTTAATTTGGTCACAATCTGTTTGAAATTTTGATGCAAACTCCTCCTAAGGTTGTTACTCATGTCCTGCACTTTTTAAGTCAGAGAAGCTAAACTGAGAAGGGCTCAAAGTGACTGTAAAGACTGGCTTTCACTGGGGTGTGTGGTCCTTCCTCTAGATCAATAACTGATAGAATGCCACTTCAAAATACTCCCAGTATCCCTTCAAGACTTCACAAAGCTCCTACAGAGACCATGCATGTTCTTGTTCATGGTTGTTGTAGCGGGGTCGTCATTTGGTGTGAAGGGGCCTCCATTTTTAAAAGTTAACATTTGCTGCCGCTCATAAAAAATAAACATGTCAATACAGATTAAAACTCATTAAACCGGCTCCTGTATTTTATGCACAGACACACAAAAAAGTTTTTTTTTTAAGTTTTGAAAACCCCTATGAAAAAGATATCGTTATAAACTCAGCATTAGGACTTAAATGTCATGTTGGTAACTGTGATAATGTTGCCTGTCTTTATTATTTTTGCCTTCATTATGTATCAAACTGCATCGATCCATTAGAGAAAACCTTATGACTGAATGGCATAAAAACCCTGAGCACGTCCATAATGCCTCCACTTTGAACTGTAAATAAATCAAGGTGAGCCTCTGCTCCACATTCCTCTTGTCCAATTATAAGAAGCATTTTTTTATAACTCCTCGACTTCGGTTCTCCCTGGGTGTGGATGGAAACACAGAGAACGCTGCACCTAAAATGTAAACAGCAGTTTCTCATTTCTCTGCCTTAATTTCAATGTAAACCAAACCAATCGCTCCCCCTGCTCGCTCGCTAACCACCAGACTTGATGGTTTCTTGGTGTTCCTAGCCCCGGGCCACCCGTTTGGCTCGTCGTCCCAACCTCAGTGGCTTGTTGCAGAAGTTCCCAGAAGTAAAGATGGACAAGAAGCTTAGAAATGAGTTGTTTTCCTGGCATGTTAAGTTTGCTTTGGAAAGAAACTCTTTGGATTTGTGTTTAGAAACTGAATCACTATCCAAACTTTACATGTAGAGCTATTATTTCTCCAGGTTTCAAATGAGATTAACCCAAATGTTACTGTACAATATTTTAACTCTATAATATCTGGAGATATAACTGTAGGTGAACAAAGCAAATGATCAGGTGGAAAAAGAAGAAAAGAAGAAACTTGTTGACCAATGATGAAGTTATCACCAGTTAATCTTGAAAGTAACATCATGCATAGGATCACACAATGTGGCTAAATCTTCCACAACCTGTTAGCACTCAGAGTTCGAGCTGTGAATAACTCTCTGCTACTAACACGTCAAATTCTAGCCCAACATTTATACATTTGACTGATTTAAAGCTATTTTGTGTGATGAAGCCATCTTGACTGAGGTTCCAAAAGATCTTCTAAAAGTTTGATTAAAATCCACCTGGTGATTCATGAGATGTTTTGCTGCTTTTTCTCAAAAAACTTTATATTTATTCTTTATTTTCTCTTTAATTAAACACAAAATGCAAAAAGAAAAACCTTCAAAGGTGTTTTTTTGTTGAGTTACATTAAAAAGTCAAATCTGGGCCTGAAATGAACTGGACTTGTTTCTGTGGAGCTTTGTGGCGAGTGACTTGAGAACAGGCGCTAAATTAATAAACTAAATTCAAATGAAGTGAATTAAACCTGAAACATGTTTTTTAAAAGAAAAAGAAAAGATTTTAAAAAATTGAAACAGGTACAAAGTAAAAAATTTTAAGTACAAAATATTTTTAAGCTAAATTATATTATGTAATAACTCTAATAGCACTCAAGGGTTAAAACTGTAAGTTTAGACAAACTGGTTGACAGAACCAAAATGAAAACTATTACATAATGCCTTCTATAAAGTTATGAGAATCTTATCTAAGTAACACAAACTGAATTATAGTGAAGATATATAGAGGCTGTTACTAAAATCTGATGACATCATTTAAGTTGACATCACTGTTTCTTCTTGCACAGATAAAAATAATTTATACTCATGTAAAGTTTTTTTGTATATATAACACTGCATTGATGTTATTTGGTCACTTTGTCTCTTGAACAAACTGGTTATTGATTTCAGCAATAAAACAATCATCCTGAGATTTCCGACTATATTTATCAGACTATTGAGCAACCTGTGTTTTAGTGTTCCTAAAGGTAATCTGCTGATACGGTGTTCACAGGACCAACAGCCTCCCTGTGGAGGATGTGGACCATAAATCTGGCTACTGCAGCTGATAAGCTTCTAGTCAAGTTAGGATTGATTTGATTTATTAGCAGCTATAAAACCCAGAGAGTAAAACTCAACCTGATTTTGTTCTTAGTTAAAAAACCTTACAGTCTAAAACAAGAGCAATGGGATTATTTAAAAAGCAGAATATTTATATTTTTGATTGAAGAAAAAACTACATTTTCCCCATTAAAACCATCCACTAGACTAGAGCACCCATCAGTTATAATGTGTCAACATTATCAAATATGAATGATGGATAGCTTTAGTGGAGATCTGTAAACAAATTAGCTGTTAGCCACACATGACAAAGTTCACAACTTTATCAACATTCACAAAACAGCAGCGTTAGTCTCTGAATGTAGAAACACAAATATAGGTTTGAAAGATTTGAAATACTATAGAAAACATGAGGAACATTGAACATTTCCATTTAATTTTTAATGCAGTCAGCCAAAACATTTGCACACACAATGAGGGTTTGTAGGTCAAACTCTGAGCTGATGTGCTGATAACAGGTGGGAAGTAACACAACGTACTCACCGGTCGGTAATGGTGATGTTAGAGCAGCAGCTCAGTTTTGATTAAATCAGGGTGTGATTTAACAGAAATTCCCCTTTGGTTCACTGTGAAAGAACGTCACTTCAGAATGAAGAGGATAAAAGAACATAGAGGAAGAAAACTAACTAATGATGCATGAGGTAGGGAGGAGACTCTGCACTGTAAATTATGCAGTTTAAATCATCACTGAACTGATAATTAAAAGATTGTCACTACTTACATTTGCACAAAAATGACAATCTACATATCTAAGAACCAGTCAGCCTGTGAAAAGGATTTTGATTCTCTCTGCTTTAAAATATAAGAAATTATGAGTAAACCACATCATTTTTACTAAAGATCATTTGTGACTCTGCTTGTAATACAAATTCATCAGAAATGAGTTAAGTGATATAAATTGTGACAGAGTTTAGTATGATGACTTGTTCAGGCCAATCAGAAGAAAAGGATCAAGATTTAAGAGGAAAAATTGAGAAAAAAGTCAAAATATTACTTAACAATTAGTAGAGCCTAGGGAGGGAAAGCCCATTGTCCTCCCAGACATGGCAGTATTTGCTCTGTTTATTATTATTATTATTATTATTATTATTATTATTATTATTATTATTATTATTATTATTATTATGAATGTAACTGTGGGTTCTGGGTGAGTTTTTGTTGAGTAAACTATTAAATGACAACTAGAGGACATTTCTGGAATCAGTCCAGACCTACACAACAAATAGATACTAATACTAATGCTAATAATAAACTATTTTAATAAACTCAGATATTTTTAATTATTTAAATCATGTGTGCATGTTTAAGACTTTTATTGTTACTGATGAATCAATCCTTCACAATAAGAGTCTCAAACATGCATACATATTTCAAAAAGCTTTCAAAATATTAAACTTATTAACTGGTGCTGCAGCCTGAACCTCTAAGATGTGTTGAGATGTTCATAGAGTGTTCAGAACCAGATGCTAAAAACCTTATAAAGTCACCATTGGTTTTTTGCACAAAGCAGTATTAATGTTGACTTCCCTTGATTCTCTTTTTTTCTTAAGGGATGATTTTTTAAAAACTTTTTTCTCAGTTTTTATTTTAATTTTTTAAATCTTCCTCATTATGTTTTATTCTGACTTCTGAATGACTCTAATATTTATCAGAGTCATCCTGAAGGAGCAGCAGATTTTCTTTAAAGCTTCAGTAATTAGTACGTCTGATGCTGTCATGTTGTTGTTGTGTTTTTGTTGCAGTAGATGTCGTTTGTTTGTAAAATCAGTTTTTAGTTGTTTTTCTTAAAATTGAAATGCAAACAGTTTATAGTGAAATTCAAGTTCTTTGGGCAAAAACATGAATTATTTGTTGAGAGAAACAGAAATCTCATTTTCCTTTCAGTTTCAAGGTTTCCCAACAAACTGAGGTCAGTAACAAGTTGAATTCAGAGAACTGTTCCGGCAGTGTAGATGTTGTGTTGCTCTAATGCTTCATATTTATGTTGTCAAAGCAATATTCCAATATTAATTTGAAGTTCAACTAATTATGACCCTTTAATTCCTAAACAATTAAAGATTGCACACATTTAAAACAGGTTTAGTTGTGCAAAAACTCCTGATGTCAAATGTTCCAGTTTTAAGTTTTGCCAAAACAAATTTTCTAAACAAAATTTCCCCATGATTTGAAGCAAAATTTGCCAAATATAGACCAGATCACAAATGGCATCTATGCTAAAAAAATAACTCTTCAAAACTATTAAATAATTCCTTCATAACATAAAGCAACAATCAGAGGATGACCGTTCAGATTCCAACACACCGGAGCAGTTGTGTTGAAAAACAACTTGGATCCTCAGTTGCAAAACGGAGAAGCTTAGAGTGTGAGCTGGCCCTGCAGAGCTTAAGAAATTAAAGTCATCATGCAACCTCATAAAAATGTAAACAAAACAACCTGACTGAGGTTGCAAAACTCATTCACAACATCCTCCGTCAGCCAAACACCCAAGGTCTGACTCACCTGAGTTCATTGAAGTCAGGTGGGAATATTTAAACTACAGTTTGTTATAAACTCTTAAAATGTCTGCAATAATACAAATTGGGTGACTGGCTGCAGTTTATAGATCTCAGTGTTTTTATACATCATGTAATCATTTAGATCCTTTGTTTGAGGTAACAAACATTGCTGACGGTTTTAAATGAGACGTGACTCAAATTTACAGGAAAACTCGTTTATTAACTCGAAACCTGAGTCCTGCTGCAGTTTGGAGTTTCTGAACTTTTCAGCTTCCAACCCCAAAATGAACATTTGCAGAGACGTGTGACTCCGACTAAAGCTGATAGAATAATCTATCCAATACGATGTAGCTAAACAAGAACCTAAACACCAAACTAACAGTCATATTTATCTATTAATTAACATTATCACAAAAGTACTAAAAATGTACAAATAGTAATGAATACAACAAAAATACTTTATTTGTGGAGTAGATATCCAGACCTTCATAAAGATAAACATGATGATGCTTTCCTTAATTGAAAGACATTGTGTTTGTGAATGTTCTGCCTCTTCTTAAGAAATAAATAGTTTTGTTCTGTTTTTATTGTCTTTTCTTAAATGAATGATAAAGCTAGATAAATATAATAGGAGGAGGTAGGGCTGAACTAATTCCTTTTCAAACATAACCAAATGGAACTGTGTTGTTTAAATATGCTGATAACACGTTAATAAATAAACAGATGATGTCTCAAACCCAAAGTGGGTTTATAAAACCTTAAAAATGCATTGAGTTGCAGACATATGAGGCAGTGTTGGTCTTCCAGGGGTCACATATTTCTTTAAACCACCTGTGAGATGTTACGCTGCTCTAAACCATTCGTTTCTCTGGTCAGACTCATGACTAACACGAGTGTTTCCAACATCTGTCTCTCCAAACTGTTTTTGTGGAGGTGGTTCATTGACACAGGGACACTCCCAGGTTTCACAATTCGGGGCCAGATAGTGATTATGAAGGCCTTAATAGAAGAAGAAAACACATTGTTACCATCCAGTTGCAGCTGAAATCTCTGAGTCACTAAATCTGACTTCCCTGAGCCTCAGGAGCTGCACAGACATCAGAGTCAGACAGATTGCTGATACTTTTAATGCTAACTCCTTGTGTTATCTAAAGCTGCTTGTCTCAAACATTTAGCATTTTGATTTATGAATTAATGCTACTGTAAGGTTAGTTTTCTTCTATAACTGAGTGGAGCAGCTTGTTTCACAGACACTGCTTGTTGTGAGGCTAAAGCCAGTATCTCACTGCAGTGTAGTGGTTGGTGACCAGCTGAGATCAGGACTTGAGTCTGAGACTTGGACTAGAGTTGCACTTGAGTCGCAAAAACAAAAACTCAAGACTTGACTCTGACTCCTGGTTTGGGGCTCGAGTCTCATGAACGATTTTTATCTCGAGTGATCAGAGGTCACACAGAGATGCATCAGATAAAACGTTGTTGCACCAATAAAATCTGATCCATTCACCTGTTGGAGGAAAAGTCTGCAAGCAGGTTAGTTATTTCCACCAACCACTCCAAATAATTATAGGAAGGCTGAAAAAGTGAAGTAAAGTTAATGAAGAATAGATGTCCTGTAGTCTTATGTTGTTACAACTCTTCTGCTGCTGCCATTCCTGCTTATGATTTATTTTCTAACTAGTGAAGCCTAATGCTATGCTAATGCAGCAGTGCCAGATTGAAGCACCAACAAACACAAAGTTGTTTTTTTTATTTACTCAGATCTTGTGGATCAGCTAATATTTTAGAAAAAATAACATATTACTATCTATAAAATATAAAACTAACTGCTGAATTGTCAGTTATGGGTTTTAAAATTTTAAACCAGAGCTGACTTTTGTGCATTGTTTATTTGTGAGTCAGATTTTAGAAAAGCGTATTTTATTTGTTGTGTAAGGAAATTTTTACCTTTTACAAATGTTTCAAGACATTTTGGAAACTTACTCAGTTCGATACAGGTTAGAAACTCAAATAGACGATATATACCATATTCTTATTAGGGTATTTGTTTTCTTCTGTGTTCAAATCAGAATGATGTTCCAGATTTCTGTACTAAGTGGTTTTTAGGGCACACTCCTGAAAAAAACAAGTATTTCTGAAATGAAGTAAGTAAGTAATTAAGTAAGTAAGTAAGTAAGTAAGTAAGTAAGTAAGTAAGTTAGTTAGTTCCCACCAATTAAACATCAGGAGGTGTGCAGATCAAAGCGATCCGTACTGGTCCCGGTCCGGCCCAAAGTTACCATCACTGGGACAATGCCCGATTGCCAGTCCACATCCAGACCCAGGGCAGGTGCCAGCAGCATGTATGCCTCCTTACCCTGGACACAGTCTGTCCGCAGATTCCACGCACAGCACCTTAGTCTGCTGAGCTGCACGCTTTATTGGTGGGGATGCACGCTATTTCTGCACCCTTGGATTGAATTATTGGTGGGAACAATTTAGTGACTGCTGGTATTGGTGGGGACACGTCACCTCCGTCCATGCCAAATCTACGCACAATATTGAAGTTGTTGACTTTTAAAATATTTTTTTTTTCTATTCTAGACCGGAAAAGGTGAAATGCTTTCTCCAGGTTGGACTGAGTTCCTGCCTCAAGTGAAGGAGTTCAAGGATCTTGGTGCTTTGTTCTCTAGTGATGGTAGGATGGAGCAGGAGATGGACCGACAGATTGGGGCTTCATCTTCAGTAATGAGTGTGATGCTCCAGTCTGTTGGGGTGAAGAAGGAGCTGAGTTAAAAGGCAAACATCTCAATTTTGTGTGTCTAGGCTCCTGGTCATGAGGTGTGATCATGATGAAAGGACATCCCGGATACAAGTGGCTGCATGAAATGAGCTTCCTTTGGGTGGCTGATCAGGATGCCTCCAGGGTGCTTCCAGGCACGTCCTACTGAGGAGATCCCTAAGACCCAGGACTTGCTGGAGAGATTATGTATCCTCTCTGGTCTGGGAACGCCATGGGGTCCCTCAGAAGGAACTGGGGAGTGTCGCTGGGGAGAGGGAGGTCTTGGCTTCCCTCCTGGACCTGTTACCTCAGCAACCCATTAAAGCAGAAGAAAATGGATGGATGGATGGATGGATGGATGGATGGATGGATGGATGGATGGATGGATGGATGGATGGATGGATGGATGGATGGATGGATGGATGGATGGATGGATGGATGGATGGATGGATGGATGGATCTCCATCAAGTCCCCTACATATAAGTAAAACAATATAGTTTTGTATTTGTTTTGCATTTACAGACTTTAGAGATTAGATGAATACAAATAATTTGACTTTTAAAAACACAAGACTTGGATCATATAAACACTGAAATCCAACAAGACGTTTTTGTGGTTCAAAGATATGTCATCTTTCAAAATTAAAGCTGCACTCTGCAGCGTTGTAAACAAGCTATTAATCGCTAGCTATTTTACAGAAACACGTCTCAGAGCACTCACCCCTCCCATTGGGTATAATCCATAGGCCAGCCTTCCCCCAGACATGGGACCGTACATTTCCATGGTTACTATAGAGACCAGAACTCCAGCCATAGATACGTTCCCCCAGCTTTTCCTCTTTTCATCTCCAACTGTTTTTAGTTTTCTGCTAGCTGAAAAGGTGTTTTTTTGGGGACACTGGTATTTTTTCCTAAAATTGAAGCACTAACAGCTGTTTGTGTCCTCCTCTCACTTCCAGGATGTTCTGCTGCAAAAATGTGCCCGAGTGGATTAATGGCAGATCCAAGCAGTGCAGAAGTGCGGCAGACAGTCAGATTGTCCAATCCTATCATCCGGACTGAACAATAGGATTGGCTGAAGTTTTTAGAGAACTGCGGGACAACTACTTTATTGATTTATTTCGGGGGGGTTTTAATCTTCACAATATATTTATAGCTATACTATGTTAGAACGCTGTTAAGAGGCATTTAAAAAAATGTTAAAAGCTACATTGTTTACCAAATCAACGAGTGCAGCTTTAAGGTTAAATTATCTAAGAAACTGTCAGAATAAAATATCCAACAGAAGAAAATACATTTTCTGAGTTTACATTGGTGCATGATGACAACATAAAGAAAACTTTACATCTTCCTGATGCAGCTGTTTGGAGTTTGAGAACAAATTTCACTTCTTGTCTTTGCGTCTGTTTGCTTCTTTTCTGTCAAAGCAGGAGCTTCATCTGCTGCAGCACAAAGACGAGCAGCTCACGTCGGTCTCTATGTTAATGTGTGTCTCTTTGTGCGTGAGCCGCACATGTTGATAACTCCCAGCTTTAATCCAAACCCGTGTCTTGGGAGATGAACATTCCCGGCGGCGCATGTGCACGGATTAGCTGCAAGGGTCGCTGTAACGGCACCTAATCTGCAGGAAGCCTGTTCTTCAGTGTCTCTCTGCTTTGAATGCAACACAATAAAGGTGCGAGGCATCGCTGCTTTGCATAGACAAGCATTGTCACTTCTCACAATGAGACGCAGGTTTCTGACTGGCATGTTGCTTGTCATGATTTCCCCAAACCAGCAGCTATTTGAGCATCTGGTAACTGTTTGTGCTCAGCTAAAAGTGAGAAATCACAAGAAGAAGGCTGTTTATCTGAGTAACTGTTACTGGTTTCAGCTCGTTCTGTTAGCTAGCAGCAGCAGATATGGCCGAGTAACCACTGCATATGAGCTGAGGGTGTTCCCTTCACTCTGTGTTTAACCAGTCACTCAAGCACTTGAACCTTAAGTTGAATTTGTTGGTTTTCGTGAACCAATTCTCTCCGCTCCGCCCCTTCATGGCCGATCGACTCAATAGGAAAAGTTCACAGCTCCCATGTCCTGCATGTGAACCATGAGGGCTGCATGCTCTGCTGTGAGGGTGTTTTACTCTGCAGATATATTAGGCGTGTCTGAGGGCATCTGGAGTGTGAAGAGCTCCGGTTGACAGGAGAAAGACAGTACAAGAAAACTTGTTGTTCCAGACTGTTTTTACCTCCTCAGTTCAGCAGGTTCACCCTTTGGCCTCGAGCTCGGAGTGTGGAAAGTTGTTGAGCTGCAGGTCAACAAAGCAAAGAGGGGGCGAAGATCACTTAGGAATGACGAATTATCCACAGAAAAATACTTTTGTACAAGTTCAGACACGTAGCAATAATTAGAGGAATAATATTTAATTTCACTTTTATCTAAAGGACAAAATATTTTTCTGACTGAACAACAATCTTATTTTAATTTTAAAGCACAATTCAGGAATTTCAAAACAAAATAACCATGTATGAAATTAAGCATTTTCCCCCAAAATTGCTATTCAGGGAGCTATTTACAAAGAATAGGATGGTAATTATTAACAGAAACATTCTTCAAAATGATTGAAAAGTCACTGTAATTGAAAAATCTGATTTTATTCCAGTTATTTTCTTTAGCATTCACAATCAAATTGTATTAATTTAGGTCTCAAGAAGCAGGAGGACCAAACACTAGAATAGAAACATGACAAGATGAGTCTGGCAAAGAACATGTGAAAACCTGGAACGATATACTGAAATAAGATGAGATCAGGTGATAATTAGGTAAATAAACCAGATAAAGAATACAGAGTTAGATGATTGGCTGTGGGGACCCTGAAGGGACATGCCCAAAATAAAACCATGATCTCATCCAGAACTTTAAAACTGAAGGAATCAGAAAAACAAAATGACACAAAGACCATCAAATAAAGACATCTATTAACAAATATTAAAGTAAAGGGAATTGTTGCACTTCATCTATTATCCCTTTCTTTTGATTTTTTATTTTATTTTTCTAATTTATGCTTTATGTGCCTTTAAAAAAGCTCAGGTCCTGATCATCTGCATGCAGGAAAAATATTTTTATTTGAAGGCTTTATGAATATTTAACTGCCTTTAAAACCTTACATTTTTTTCCACATATAAATATTTTACTTTATCTCAGCTGTAGGACCTGGTTTTTCCCCAGCTTAAGATTTATTTAAAGTTTTAATAATTCATTTCTGGCAGAATTCAAAATGAGTTTTAAATTCATTAAAGACACATTAAGTTAATATTTTCTGAAAACATTGGGATATTTTTAGAATCTGTGTTGATGACAGTAAAGGACATCATGAACATGTGATTCAAGGAAAGCCTCTAAAATTAGTCATATTAATAGTGTGGAACGAACCATAATAAAGTCTGTATAAATAACAGAATCTGACTTTATTTGAAGAAAACACATGTCTGTGTGTTCCTCTGCCTTTGTCCTTAATGGAAGAATGAAAACTGAACCAGGGAGGAAAACAAAGACGGGGAGAAAAAGCTGCAGGGCAGGGTTGGGGTAAAAACAAGCAGAGAGGTTTTCGACACCTTTCAGAGGCTGTGCCAGTCACGCCATTCTGCGTGGGTACAGCAACGCATTACTTCACCTGCCCTGTGGTTCACCTGCATGAAAACAAACACACACACACACACACACACTGTGACAGTGTGTAAGTTTGTTTGTTTGTTTAGGATTAATGTCAGGGTTAGTTGTTTGTTAGCCTCGACGTCTTGGTTACAATACCATTTGATGCTTTGGATAAAAGCGTCTGCTAAATACATAAACATAAACTGTCTCTCTCACATACTGTAACAGAGATTTGTTCAACAGATGTTTTCTTGTTTATTTATGTTCATGATGCTTTGCTGACTATATTTAAAAATTAATTTCATGATAAATAAAAGTTCAGGAAACATCATCTGGCTTTAAAGCTCTATTAATGTGTTAAAAACAGGACAGTAACAATAATGATTTTATGTGCAACTTTATGTAAAAACAAAATATCTTACCACTACTTTTCCAACTATTTGATTTATGTTGAAGGGGTGGGCGTTTATACTGTAAGTGTGCACTTCTTCCCACTCCTATGTGGCTTAAAGGAGGCAGGAGAAAGTGATTAGTAGGATACCTTGATTTACTTTTTGTTTTGCTTTTGATTTCTTTCTCTGTGTTGTTCCTTTTCATTCAGTGCTGCATGTTTGAAATAACGATATTGACGTGCATACGTTGCATCACTCAGGTCTCTAAGCCGGGTATAAACTGTGCAGGTCCTGCTCAAACTACAATTACATCACAGGGTTCAATCATTCACAGTTCACAAATCATGTTCTCACGCTGTACGAGGCTCTGAGACCTGACTGTCACTGTGCTTTTATGAAACGTCCGTCTTGAACTTGTAAATTATTTCAATTCAGCCACATTGGAGGGTTTTCCAACATTAACAGGCTTTTAAAGGTCAACGGTCAGACATTATCCTTCAGATTTTTCTGGTATGTCAGCAGAACTCATGGTTCCATCAGTTCCAGCCAGTGGTCCAGGTCCTGAAGACCAGACCATCACACTACCACCACCAGGTCTGACTGTTAGGATGAAATACAGAGTTAGTTTGACTCCAGATGGACCGGGACACACACCTTCCAGGTGAAAGTCATGAAGGAGACAAACACTTTATCACTTTTTCTACATGAGCAGCAGAATTATGCTCAATGATATTATTCTGCTTTCTGAGCTTGTTTTTTTTTTACCCCCAGATTACATCTTCTCTCATATTTTATTCTTCAGAAAATATGTTTTTATTTTTACAAACCTTAAAAGTTACCATTGATTTTCTCATTATTACTTTTCTTTGTTTGTTAATTATATTCATCCAAATGCACTCTGAGACCCAAACACACGACCTAATTTATCTGTAACGCAATGCCGGTCGGTTTGCAGGGAAAGTGGTAAAAATAGAAATGTTTTTTTCTTTTCACAAGACAAGTCCTCAGGATGTGTGGAAATTACACAATGTACACACACACACACACACACACACACACACACACACACACACACACACACTGAAGAGACATTTCTAACAAAGGCATCTTCTGAAAACATGACATTTACACAAACCAGCCTCTGAGTGACTCCTGGTGTCTGTTACATGTCATATTGTGCAGAGGTTATATAAATTATCCTCACTACATGAGACGCACATCTGAGACTGGAGAGTGTCAAATATACCATCGTATCACTAACACACTGACTTCTATAAAGTAGAATCAGAGACGTCATCACCTGGTTTCATGTTCATCCTCCTCAATACACTTAAAAACAGACCATCAGACACATGTGATCACGGTACATCATGCCCTTATGGGATTTTGAAATATTTTGAAAATATGAGAATTTTCATGTGGTGTGTTCAAGTTTTCTGAAAGTGCTTGAATCTTTAAGTGCTTGATGCTATTGGAAATTTACTAAAGCACAGTAACATTGAGGGGGGGCCATTGAAATCCATTTTAATCTTTATTCATAGCTTGATTTGCTGGTCTCGTCTCGTCTTCTTCCGCTTATCCGGGTCCGGGTCGCGGGGGTAGCATCCCAATTAGGGAGTCCCAGACAGTCTTCTCCCCAGCCACCTCCACCAGCTCCTCCGGCAGGATCCCAAGGCGCTCCAGGGCCAAACCAGAGATATATTTTCTCCAGCGTGTCCTGGGTCGACCCGGGGGCCTCCTGCCGGCAGGACATGCCTGAAACACCTCCCTGGGGAGGCGTCCAGGGGGCATCCTAACAAGATGCCTGAACCACCTCAGCTGGCTCCTCACATGGAGGAGCAGCGGTTCTACTCCGAGTCTCTCCCGAATGTCCGAGCTCCTCACCCTATCCCTAAGGCTGAGCCTGGCCACCTTACGGAGAACACTCATTTCGGCCGCTTGTATCTGCAATCTCGTTCTTTCGGTCATTACCCAAAGCTCATGACCATAGGTGAGGATTGGGAGGTAGATTGATCGGTAAATCGAGAGCCTTGCTTTCCGGCTCAGCTCCTTCTTCACCACAACAGACCGGTTCAGCGTCCGCATCACTGCAGACGCTGCCCCAATCCGCCTGTCAATCTCCCGCTCCCTCCTTCCCTCACTCGTGAACAAGACCCCGAGATACTTGAACTCCTCCACTTGAGGCAGAACCTCACTCCCAACTTGGAATTGGCAAGCCACGCTTTTCCGGCCGAGAATCATGGCCTCAGACTTGGAGGTGCTGATCCTCATCCCAGCCGCTTCACACTCGGCTGCAAACCTCCCCAGCAAGAGCTGAAGGTCAGAGCCTGATGAAGCTAGGAGGACCACATTATCCACAAAAAGCAGAGACGAGATTCTCCTGTCACCAAACTCCACCCCCTCCACACCACGGCTGCGCCTAGAAATCCTGTCCATAAAGGTTATGAACAGGACCGGTGACAAAGGGCAGCCCTGGCGGAGTCCAACCCTCACTGGGAACAGGTCCGACTTACTGCCGGCTATGCGGACCAAACTCACACTCCTCTGGTACAGGGACTGAATGGCCCTTAACAAAAGGCCATCCACCCCGTACTCCTGGAGCGCCCCACACAGGGCGCTCCTGGGGACACGGTCATAAGCCTTCTCCAAATCCACAAAACACATGTGGATTGGTTGGGCAAACTCCCATGACCCCTCCATCACCCTAGCGAGGGTAATAATAATAATAATAATAATAATAATAATAATGCATCAGTTTTATATAGCGCTTTTCTAGGTCACTCAAAGACGCTTTTACAGAGTTGCATTATTCATTCACACAGTCATTCTCACCGGTGGTGGTAAACTACGACTAACGTCTGTAGCCACAGCTGCCCTGGGGCAGACTGACAGAAGCGAGGCTGCCATTCTATGGGTAAAGAGCTGGTCCACAGTTCCACGACCAGGACGAGAACCACATTGCTCCTCTTCTATCTGAGGTTCAACCATCGACCGGACCCTCCTCTCCAGGACCCTGGAGTAAACCTTTCCTGGGAGGCTGAGGAGAGTGATCCCCCTATAGTTGGAACACACCCTCTGGTCCCCCTTCTTAAAAATGGCTTGATTTACTGTTTTTCTCTAAACGGTTTTGGTTTGGTTTTTATTTTTGAGAAGGCATTTATTGGTTGTGAGAGGATATTTTTGTTCACATTGCTCCCTAATTTATAAACCCATCCTGCTAGAAAGCAGATTAGTTGCCATGGTGATAGAACCAGGTAAATCTCAGTCTAAATCTGAAATGAACTCACTATATTAATCCTGTTCCTTCCATTAGGGAGTTTCTAAAATGTCTCAAAGCGTCACAGGGCCTCGCTGTCATCTCTCTTGAATTTTGAACGTGCAAATTTTCTGAGACATATCACTTCAAAACAGTCCCAGTCGGTCAGTTGTTGCAGGCATCTGGAATCTGGTGCTTCTCAGTTTTGTTTTTGTGATTGAAGAAATGTTAGACGACTTTGAGAGGGTCAGGAACCCACTTACAAACAAGCGAGGACAAAATTGTGATGAGATCATTTACATGATTCATGCAATAATGTTGCAAGTCATTTGCAATAACATTATTATCTCATTATTATCACAAAGTAAATGTAAAAACGTTGCAGTTCAGTCTGATTCTGACTGAAAACTTGACTTTTGTTTCTTACTTTTGTCTCGAGCTGGTGGTAAATAATTTAATGAGATACAGATTTTAGTTGTCATTTAGCCTCCCAGCCTCGTTTACATTTTGACGTTAATAAAATAAACATCTATCATGGTTGATAACCGTATACTTTATAATTATTTTAAAAAACTATTTATGTTGTCTGTTTTAAAACCTAATATTTTAGGACTTTATTTTAAAACATAATACTTATTTGCTTGTTTTTGTGTCATTAGACAATTTATTGTTTTGTAAAATAAATAATGTCGGTAAATAGTATCACAAAAATATTTTCTAATCAGGAAAATAACAACAATGTATTTTTGTTTCCATGAATTTCTGCTGAAAAGTGAATTAATTTCTGGTCAATCTTATAAAACATAGATTTGACCAAAATCTTTTAAAAATTAAACAAAATTACATATTTTCAGTCAAACACTTACATTTTTTCCATAATAAACATACATTAGCTCTGGTAATAAGAACAAATAGAAATGTTTTCCTCACAGAGAAATTCTTTAAATTCTTCAGATGAACCAGTTGACTGGAGGCCAGCAGCTGATTACATTAAGATTGAACTTGTTTTATCATTTATTTCCTGTTTGGACTGAAGCTTACAGAAATGCTGTGATTCAAACTGAGGTCATGTTCTGTGTTCCTGATCCTGGACCGCTGCCAGGTCGTGGGGAATTCTGAGACACCTGAAGCCAGCGGCGTTTGGAGCCATTAGGGCGTGTCGACATGCTGTCCAACTCTGAGCTTATTGTGAATGACTCAGCATTCACACAAATGGGATGACAGCTTTATGGCTATGTGCAGACACACAACGTGGTCAACAACTGAAGAGAACATGAGAAATGGTTGAGAGATGCTCTGGTTTTCACTTAGACGGAAATTTAAAAAGGTTTTTTCAGATTTCACAGTGTCAGGTTGCTCAAGTTCTGTCTAATATTTAACAGCAAAGCAACAAATAGTTTACATGTGACCATAGATACGCTTTGGGTTGTTTCCAGGTGTGAACAGGCCTCCTATCACCAATCAGAGCTGTTTAAACAAGATTTAGCACCAACTCAGGTGTGTTACGGCTGAAAATCAGGGCCTCGAGTCAACATGAGTTAGACCTGGACAGAAGTCTTCAGACAACACCTAAGAGATGGGGTGACTTTCTTAACAACCTGCAGAATTACAGCCATCTTATTCCAGAGGGAGGCTTTTCAGTACAACCAACCTGCATACTTTAAAACACCTTTGACCTGACTAATTACTACAGTTTCTGTAAATCTTTGTTCGTTTAGGAGCTCAGAAGCAATTTACATTCCTGTCTTTTCACATGAAAGGCAGGTACATGAGACGTGATGTTTAGCAGCAACGTTTCTCTGATTTCTGCATTTTTTCTTGTTTTCGTCTGACTGAAACAGCTTTCCGCCTCATCAGTAATTACGCCCATGTGTCATCTCATCAATCACCTGTAAATCTCATTACCTGTGGGACTCAAACTGTTCCACGGTGAGTTTTCATGTGACAGTTGGCCACAGCAAGTTGATGATTTGGATATGATGCACACAGGCCCACTATTAGTGTTAGGGGTGCACTATCAGCTGGAGACATCTCACCTGTACATTCAAATGCACGTGTAACGGCTCTGTTCAGCGGACTGTAGTTTAGACGACCACAGCGAGGGCCAATCCTCTCCATCTCTGCTCACAGTCAGGCTGTTTTTTTGTCATAGTGGTTTGATTTGATTTGATTATGTGAATTTATTCAAAGTCAAAGACAAAAGGCACATGGACCAGAAGAGCAGCTAAAGAGGAACTATGTGCCCCATTATCAGAGGTGGATTATTACAGGACAGAAATTGGAAAGGAGGAGCTGTTTTGGCATGCCGCTGAGTGTTGCGAGTTTGCATATATTGTATTGAGAGACAACAGCATTGCAGAGTGTGCCTGTGCATGCTTGTATGAGCCACTGTGTTGGAATGCTGGCCTCGGGCACTCGGCAGCTCACAGCTTCAACTTCTGTAAACAAACTAATGGCAGAAGACGAGAAGACCACACAGCCTCTTCTTAGAAACTACAGCAAGCTGCTGAGGACAACAAACCTGCAGGATGAGGAAGGAAATTTGTGTTTTTTTTTTAACAGATTTACATTAATGGCATTATTTTACTGAAAGATTCATTTTTTACCCATGATATATAAAGCTGTTTGCCTTTGTTCGTGATTACATACAAGTCTGTCACAGCTTTAACGTTTTAACAGATATTCACAGACCAGGAGCCATTCAATTTAAAAAAAATTAATAAATGTAAAGCGCTTTGGGAGTCCTTGAACTTAGGAAAGCACTATACAAGTACAGGACATTTACCATTTTTACCATAATCATCTGATTAATTTTTTAAATGTAATCAAATAACAATATAACTGTAATTTAAAAGAATAAAATGGGCACTTTCTACCTTTAGATTCTCCACCAGAAGGCAGCAGACGTAGTATATAGGACTGGATATGGCCACTTTATGATGAAAGTATCTAATTCCTGGGTTCCACCAGAAATGGACACACTGAGCAACGTCAAGCACAAACTGTGATCCTTAAAATAGAAACCATTGTAGTCGATGGGAGTGGTCCCATAAAGAGCATCATGTTGCATCCCAAAAGCAGCGCTGAAGATATGTAGCAGTTCTATTCTTCCCCTCAGTCGTGGCTGTTCAGTACAACATTGTGGAGTGCTACAACACTGACATTACAACAATACGCTGAGCTGCCACTAGTACAGCAAAACAAAAAGCACCGACAAACATGAACGAGGAAAGCTTGTTTGATTCCTTTTTTCATAGTTTTATTGATGCAGAACACAACGGTAGTTCTGACCACTTACAGACAGGAGATGAACGTCCTGCCTCCTGATTTTTGGTGTCCTGCAAGACTTTTTGTGACTAACACATTTAGGCAAGCAGTGCTCACCAGCTCTCCTCTTCAGTGATGCATCCTGTGAGACCAGAAGACTCACTAAATATGAAGCACTTTGGCAGAGTGGTGCTGACAATTCTGGTAGGACCCAGGCTTAATAATCCACTTCTGCTTCAAGTCCAGAAACGGTTTGAGGTAAATCTACAACAATAGTCTATAAGTTGATTTTTTTTCTAATATTCCGCTTATTTACACATATAGAAGAGTAATTTTTTCCTCAGTATAAGGAATGATTTTATAATGTGTGTTTTTATGATGTTTTCCAATGTAGAAAATGATCAAAATGCCTCTGAAAGGACAGAAATCTACTAAATTGTGTGTTTTTATGTGAAATAGGTGTTTAACTCTTAACTATAGTCAGTCTAAAAATTTTAAATATATATCATTCTGTTTATTTACAAGAGCAGAAACCACTGTATTGTCATCAGTCATGTGAGTTTAGCAGATCGTTTTCCACATATTTTTATTTATAAATGTGAATTGACTTTGTTTTTGTTTTGTTTTTTCAAAATGTCATAAAAACTGGAGGTACAGCTCCAGGCTGGATTTCCATCCCTCCATAAAACTGATTCCAAACACTCACCTTAGTGAGTTTCTATTTTGAGAGCAACAATAAAGTATCGTAGTGATTGGAGTTGAAATGAGAAATACTTAAACAAACGTATGGTTTCAGTTTTTATTACCAACAGAAACAAACATGTTGGAGCTGGTCTGCTGTCTGTGTACAGTACACAACGCTGTACTGAGGCTCACAATGTTGTGTTTCTGAACTACACAAACAGAATAGTGATGTCTGATATTCTACGATGATTTCAAGTCAAACCTCCATTGTTGCTTTTTATATAAACGTTTGTCTGAAAGCTTTTTTATGTCATCAACAAGGAAACAGGTGTTTTTTTTTCTCTGCGGCTGCTTAGTTTATGTTTGATGTTGCTCTGTGAAGGTGTGTGCGGTCTGATTCCAGGTTAATGGGCAGCTCTCTGAGGTGTGAGCATGACTCAATCCCGCCTTTGTTCGGGTCCCTGATAACAATCCAACTGTTGCCTCATTATGAGCTGAAACAGGTTGGATGGGATGTTAAACATTTAAGAAACCTTTATGTGCAGAGCAGGCGATGGGCGGCCTTCAGGTGCTCGGAGAACACTGTGCGTCCCCGTGTGTGTGCGTGCGTGCGTGTGTATAAACCAAACAGGATTAGCACTCTGTCTTCATGTTTTTCTTCTCAGTGAATGTGTGTCGTCTGAAGCTGTAAATTCATGATAGAAATCATTATCTGTGATGATACTCAGAGAATATGAGCAGTAATAACTGATGTAAATGAATCACATTCCATTTCCTGCTGCACACAGGAGAAGGGAGGGTTGTGGCGATGCTGAAGTTAATTACGTTTAGAGGAGATGGAGTTTGGATTATTTTTTACCTTGTTCCTGCTTCATCACACAAAAGCTTTAAGCCCTCATTTGTCAACGTTAGCCTTTGGTTCCTTTAAGTTACTAATATGCATCCATGTAATTATCAAGTCTAATAAGTTCTTTACTATTTACATTTCTTATTCTCTCTTTAAAGCTAAAAAACAACTTTAACTAAGCTATTTTGTTTAAAACTGCATTAAATAACTCAATGTCATGCTCTTTTGGTGTGAATTTGTTTTCAAAATTGAGACATCCCTCTCCCTAGAGCAGGGTTAGGCAATTCTGGTCCTCGAGTGCCACGGTCCTGCATGTTTTAGGTGTTGCGCTGCATAAACACATCTGATCTGAATCAGTGGGTGATTAACAGGCTTCTAAAGAACCCAAAGACCTGCTGAACAGTGTTGAAGCAGGGAAACAACAAAAACATGCTGAATAGTGGCTCTTGAGGACCAGGGTTGCCTCCCCCTGCCCTAGAGTTAATAATGCAACTCTGTAAAGCGTCTTTGAGTGACCTATAAAGCCCTATATAAAACTGATGTATTATTATTATTATTATTATTATTATTATTATTATTATTATTATTATTATTATTATTATTATTATTATTATTATTATTATTATTATTATTATTAGAGACACCCTCCAGCTTCTCCTGGTGAAGATGTTCTCAGACCAGAGGGGATATGTAATCCCTCCAGGTAGTTCTGGGTCTGCCAGGGTCTCCTCTTGGTCTCTGAAAAATCTCCAGAGAGAAGCAAACAAGAAGCATCCTAATCAGATGCCCAAACCACCTCAGTTGATTTCTTTTGATGAGGAGGAGCAGTGGCTCTAATCAGAGCTGCCCCAGATGATCAAGTTTCTTTTGTATCATGGATCTTGCACTTTTTGTCATAATCCTAGCAATAGGTGAAGGTTGGAACCTGTAAATCTAGAGCTTTGCCTTTCAGATAAACTCCTCAGCTCACACCTCTCACTCCATCCTTTCATCATTTGCGAGCAAGACGCTAAGATACTTCAGGTCGTCCGCCTGAGACACAGTCACTCTGGAGTGTTCCTGGTTTTGAGAAAGTACAGCCAACTGCTGGATCTGAAGATGAGTTTGAGAAACTGGGGAGTATAACTGATGGTTGGGCAGCAGGTGTGCTGAAATCCTGGAGCAGGAAAGGATGAAATGGTCAAAAAAACCAAAACCTTACAAACAACTAAAAAATGATGACACCAAAACCCCATATATCCACATGTAGAACTATATATATCATTCTTTTTTAAACTGACACTGATAATTATATTAAAAAAACACACATTTCAATAAGAAAACCTTAAGTTATGTCTTGAAAATGTAATTTCTTTGATGCGCAACATATTCACACCCCTTCTAATTGTAGCACCACCAAATACGCTATAACCTCTGAACTTTGACCTCTGTGATCATCACAAATAATAACCATCTTTTTCCCAATAACTTGGAATAAAATGACTCTTTTATTATGTTTAACCTGGATTAACATTCCCAGATCAAGGTCGTTTTTCCGGAAGACTTCCACTGGATTCACCCTTTAGTTAATAATAACTCAAAGACTGCCAGACGTCTCCTTCTAAGTGGCATTACTCTTAATCAAACTGTTTTAAAATGTCTTAATGTGATTAATACAGTTTCTCCACAGTATTTTGGATGTTTGATCCAGCCTTCAGTATTATTTCATATATACATACTTGTGCTAAAAGGTTAATTTACTTCACTACTCATTTTTACTTGTTTCAAGCAACCAATGAGAGTTAGTGATCTGAGTCATGTGACATTAATAATGCCATTCATAGGTCCACGTCGTCTAGATGTTCTACTGAGATTCCTTATAGTTCTTCCGACCCCGGAAGCTGTCTGTTCTGATTCAGTCTTGAGTCAGACAAGAGCTCAGCTGTCAAAGCTCTACCCAGCTGACCACCTGGAGACGGCCTCTCACCCTGATGGCCAATCTCACCTCCGGCTCCCGAAGAGAAAACGCGCTGTTTTCCCTTCAACTCAATATGAGTCACACACTCCCGTCACCATGGATCATGGACTGAATCCTCTTGTACCCCGGATCCAAGGACCATCCCTGTCTGCCCCTTCAGCAACCTACATCCCTGTGCGGACGTCTCTCCTCGGCAGGGGTCGGCTTCCACCTCGGCGAGGCGACTCAGCACAGGCTGGATCCACTGGACCGCTCCGGTACAAGTAAAAATCCCATGATCTGATCTGAGGCCTACTTGATAAAAGCTAACAACTTTAGCTCACTCAAACTAGTAACTGATCCATCAGTAACTCTTCCTCTCCATTTGAATCCTTAATCTAAATTACCGGTAAGTAAATCCCGTAGTCTCTTAAACATCATGAGACTCAGATTACTCAAACTTATTTAAAGATCAATTCAGAACACAAAATACCATCGTGTCAAAAGCTCAACCTTCTTACCTCATGCTAACTGCTTCTCTGTTGTACTGTTCGTCCATCTTTTCATAATAAAACTCATAAAGTCTAAATCCTGAGTTCAGACTTCTATTCGTCAATATTAAAATACATGATCTACTCACTGTAACGTCAGACAGAACCTAGGTATATTCCTGTAAGCACTAAAAAGTGAAAGTATCAGAGATATTTCTCTGTGTAAAACTGACAAAACTTATTAGTGAATCTACAGAAGTATGTGCCAATTATAAACCATAAAAATAGAGTTTATAACGCTACATAATGCACAACATGGGTCACAAATGGCCTGCATTCATTTTCCATGTTTTTTCATGCTGGCTGAGTTTTTCTTTGTTCTATCTTTTGAAATCATTTTGTTTTTTGATTGAATATTCCAAGTATTCTTTAAATGTCTTGTTTTAGATTACCACAGATCATTATTTCCGTTTTTCCTTTCATACTTTCTGAACAAAAATAGTTTTTATTTTGCTACATCAAATTTATACACATTCACACAGTCATCCAAGTGTGGTTTAAAATTAAATTACTTAATACTAAAATTATAATTAGTTTAAGTAATTCTTTTAGCAGTGAGTGGGGCCAAATACTTATGTATTTAATACTTGGAACATGTTTATTTTCATTTTGACACAACTTTATAACAACATTGCTATTGAGATGAGATGTATCAGTATTTTAACAACTGTAAACTGGTGGAATGTGACTCAAGAACACAAATTGCCAAGCTCAGTTTTTACATGCCTCACAAACTATAAATGTTGCCATGTGGTCTGTTTCCAGTCACAAAGTATGAGGTATAGGGCAAAATCTATCTTTCCCTCACTCAAGCGTGCATGCACACATACAACACTATAAGCACACACATACACTACTACAAGCATGCACACAGTACTGCAAGCGTGCACACACAAAAAAAATACTACAAGCACACACATAGGCTACACTACTACAAGCATGCACACACACTATTACAAACATGCACACACACTATTACAAACATGCACACACACTACTACAAGCACGCACACACACTACTACAAGCACGCACACACACACACACACTACTACAAGTACACACACACTACTATAAGCACACACACACACTACTACAAGTACACACACACACTACTACAAGCACGCACACACACACACACACTACTACAAGTACACACACACTACTACACACACCACACACACACTACTACAAGCACGCACACACACTACTACAAGCACGCACACACACACACACTACTACAAGTACACACACACTACTATAAGCACACACACACACTACTACAAGTACACACACACACACACACACTACTACAAGTACACACACACTACTACAAGCACACACACACACACACACTACTACAAACATGCATTGTAGTATGTGCAGACAAAATGGCTCTTGCTGCAGTAGTTTTGCAACCTCATCTGCAGTAAATCTGCAAACAGCCATACTCTGGATAAAGAAGATCAAAAGTAGAATATTTTCAGATGCACCGCAATAGCTAGCTAGCAAATAACAAATAATGTACTCACTCTCAAAGTAAGCTAAACCTAATGAAATGTACAGTTCACAATTTTCATCAAATATATTTTGAGGTAATGTTAGAACGATTAAAAAACAATATGTACATCTATTGAGAAAGAGAGGGATGAGATCTGTGCTGAGCTGTAAACAGTCTTTTCTTTTTCCTCCAAATGCTACAGCAAACACATGTGGGTCATTTCTGACCCATGTGTGTAAAGTTGGGGTAGAAATACAAAAGCTGTGCTTATTCATACCATAAGCAAAGAAAAATGAAAATGATTATTTGTTGTAAACAAAAGCAAGATTTTTGTCACATACTTGGAAGAGTAACAGAACAAATTAAATTATTTCAAAGATATATCATGGAAACACAGAGCTATTTAAGAAATAACATAGAAAATGGATATGGGTCATTTTGGACCCATGTTGTGCATTAGAGGGGTACTGATACAAAACGTTTTTTTATTCAAAAAAGGAAGAAAGAAAAAATAAAATAATCATGCATGATGGTCTAAAACAAGTTAATTGAGGAATACGTTGACTACTAAATAATGAGAATAATTTATTGCAAAGATATCAACAACAAAAAACTCATCCAGGTCACTTTTGACCCATGTTTCGCATCAAAGGGTTAAACTTCATGATTGGACATTTTTCTCATCAGATGATTCTTTTCAGAAATACTTGTTAACAGCAACATATTTCTAGTTCATTTGACGCTTAGCTGAGCTTTAAAGCATGATTATAGAACAACCTGTTCCTCGGTTCAGTCATCGAGGCGTTTTTCTGTCAGGGCAGATTAATTTAGAGGACCAGAGAGATCCTCTGTTGTTCTGACTTGTCTCATTATGCAACCGAGTCAGTGACTCTATCATCATCTAGAGATGCAGGACGCCTTAATGGAAGGAATTTGTCACGACATCAGTAGATGTTGTGTTCCTTTCTTTGGGGCATGTGAGCATTTGGGTGTGAGAAATGAGAAATCAACCTGTTTCTCAAAGTTGAGCTCCACATCAGAAACTTGCTCAAAGGGACTAATTATTTTTGCTTTTGAGTTATAATCACTGTGTTTATGTTAATGACGCGTTGTGACAGAAACTTATGTCACAATTAACTCTCATATTTGTTTCTCTTCTGTTTTTGAATAATTTATTTTGCAGATTTGTGTTTTTTTACAGTGGTGTGACAAAGTGTGTGCTGCTTTCCTGATGTTTGTCATACTGTAATGTTTCAGATCATCAAACAAATCTAAATATTAGACAAAGTCAGGCCAAAATACAGAAAGTGGTTATTATAAAGGGGGAAATAATCCCAAACCTGCATGGCCCAGTGTGTTTTGAATAATCGAACCTAAGTGAACTTCAGCTTGAGGTCAGGAACAGATGTGCCAAACATTGTCCTTTAGGAGGTTTAAATCCATGGATCCATTTACCACAGCAGGTCTTCCAGGTCCTCAGGTGTCAAAACAGGCCCTGATCATCACCCTACCACCATTACACTATATGAAACGAGACACACTCTTTCCAAAAAGATCTACTTTTATCCCGTCAGTCCATAGAATATTTTTCCCCAAAATTTTGGTGATCGTCAAGATGCTTTCTAGTAAAACTGAGATGAGTCTTTATGTCCTTTTTGCTCAGCTGTGGTTTTCATCTCAGAAACAAAGACAGGGCAAACTATTTTTTTTAACTTTTTTTTCATAAAAAGTAGCATCATGTTATCAAACTGGAATTTAAAGGGTTCAAATTCTAAAAATGTAATATTTGATGAGGAGTAAAAATAATCAAACGCTTCAAGCCTAAGACTTAGAAAAATATAAATCTGAAATGTTTTAAAGCAGTTTTTTCCTCTGACTCAAAGATCTTTTATCCTCAGTGTTCCGTGTTCTATTAAAAAATATATTTGAATTTCAAAATTTGTCAAGAGAGTCTTTTTAAAGCCAGAGCCATGATGGACAAAAGGACAATTTGCAGAAATGGACAAAAATGTCCATAATGGTTAAAGTAAAAACCTTTTTAAAAAAAATACCTTTCTCTTCGTTTAAAAATATTGTGTTCACTTTATTGTTGAGCAGATAAAAATAAATTATAACAACCCATGAAATGATTATTTTTGCATTTTCTACTTTAAAACAAATCATGAGCACATATGATGATTTTGGCTACGTGGTAGAAGGTTTATACACCATCCCACTAGATCAATGTGAGGTGTCGATACTGAAAAATGTTTTTGGTGGAAAAAGTGAAACCATGGCCACTATCCTGCATGTTTTAGTTGTTTTCCAGCTGATTTGATTCAGTGGGTACCTAACCTTTGAATTAGTTGCATTATGCAGAGCTAAAACATGCCCAGAACAGGATTAGTCTCTGCTGAGTTCAATCTGGATCTGGAGCTGCTTCCTACAAGGTCCTACTGGAAAGGTGAGCGACTCAGAAATGATCAGTTTTCTCAGTCTGACAGCCTGATCCAAGGATGGTTGAACTCTGTTACTGTTTGGAAGATGTTTTTATTTTCCTCTCTTAATAAGCAACATCAGTCAAGTATGTGTGTTTGAAGTCATACTAGGTCAGCCGTTGATCCACATACGTTTAATATTGGATCAGTGCTGAAATTTGAAGCCGAATAAGCAGATTTTACAATTAGCATTAGTGTTCTCACTGCAAACTTTTCATTATAAATGCACATCAGCTGAAGTGAGATCTGAGACAGATTTTTTTAATGCACATAAGTATTCATTATACTCTCAACAAAATAATCCCTATTTTGCATTTTGACTTGCAGCAGTTGCATGTACTTCTTCAAGAATCAGTGAAACAGCAGGTTTGGTTGCTCCATGCTGATTTGTACAGCCTGTGTATCTTGCAGATTTTAATGTGAAACATCTTTCATTCAACAGAAACCATTCAGGTCAATCAAATAACAACAAAGACTGTTTTGCCACCCAACGATGCAGATTAAGATCACGACTCTTGAACGGGCCCTATATTACACACATCTCCCTCACTACCTACAATATGACGAACGTTTTTATTCCATCTGTGATGAATGAAGTGAAGCTACACAAACTTCTTCCTCAGCTGACTCTTTTCCCTGTTTCTACATTTCAAAATGCCACGCTGAGCAGAATAAATAAATGTAGAACCTGCAGAGCTCTCTGCGTCTGCCAGTGTCAAACACAGGAAATCGCTCCTCCATTATTCCTCTTTGTTCCTGACTTTCTATTGTATTTCAGCTCACGGTTCTATCCTGTCATGTATGTTCCATGTGGCTTTGTTTTTTTACACTGTAGAAATACTTTGAAGTATTTCAGCTCAGACAAAGAACAAAGTCAAATTGAGAAATGACGAAGGAGCCGCACTGAGACAACTGTGAGCTGGTTTTGTCTTTATTTTGGCTGCAATGTTTACATTTATTATAACATTTTATTCATTTTGAAGCTATTCCTTGTTCACATTGTCAATCCACGAGTGTGTTTGTTTGTTTTGCACGAGGAGACACGTGCACAGGAAACATGATCAACAGTCAGTCATTTGTTTCAGGTAGTTCTGCTGGGTGTTTGCAAAAGATCTGTGTCTCCTGTAAGCTGTTACTGCTGCATTTAAAGTATTTCACATAAAAATCAAAACCACAACATTTTTAATGTAAAGTAGAGATTTAGGCATCATTATTTAATTCTCATGAATGATTTTGATGAGTTAAACCTCTGTTTTGAGAGATGCTTGGAATCAGAACAGGTGATCAGTCAGATTAGAAACACACAGATTAACTGGTTAATATGAACCACTTTATTTTAAGGTCAAACTAAAAGTGATAGCTCCACCTTTCAGTTTATTATCAAGTGTTTTCATCTGTTTGTTTTGGTTTTATTATCGATATTCATAACAGGTTTCAAACCAACTTACAGCATTTTAGATTGTCCTCCAACTATGAGCTGCTGTATTTCTAAATATTCTGGGGTCATAAAAGTTTATTATGCCTATTATTATTCCTGTACACATTTTTGCAAGGCCTGCATTAGGGGTGTAATAAAAACTTGATGCACTGACATATTACAATATTTCATGTCACAATATTATATTGGTATTCTTAAAGCACAATAAAGATTTATTATTAACATTCTACATGCAAAAATTACCAGTGGTAGTTCATTTTTGTGTTGCATTTCAACCTCTGTTCGCTTGTTGGCTGCAGTCATTAGTCCTCAGCAGTCCTCCGCTTCCACGGAACACCGAGATCTCGTGATTTTACCGTTGAGTGACAAATGTTGCTAACTTCACACAGCTATCTGATGAATGAAGCAGAGAGGACAGAGCTGACCCCAGCAGCTTTCAAAGCTGATGTGTGGACACATTTTCGTTTCAAAACAAAGAAATGTAGTATAGATTGTGACAGGAGTTGTGCAGTCTGTAAAATCTGCTACAGCAGAGTCAAATACTCGGGCAACAAGAAAAAATTGTGAGCACATGTGGCTAGTTACAATCACAATGTAGCATTAAAGGCTCATTTTAGCATAAAGTGAACTGATTCTGCTCAGTGGACAAAGGAAGAGGCTAACTTTTCTGTTTAGCTGTGACAGTTTTCCAACAATTAAATTAATAAATATTGCAATATATCCTAGTATCATGATATATCACAATATATTGTATCGTTGCCCCTGTATTGTGATGCATATTATATTGTCAGATTCTTACCAATACATAGCCTGCATGGACTTTCTGTCACAAAATGACTAAAATTAAATAAATTTTGGGTTTCCCGTGTGAAATGCCCAGCAGGAATATAAACACCATTCAAGCTGGAAGATGTTCATCCTGTGCATTGATAGGATGACTGATAGAGTGGTCACATTTGAAGCTTGCTCTACACTAATGATGTTTTATTGTCTGACCTGGAGCAAGAAGCCTTTGGACACCAAATGTAAAATTCAAGTGACTGGTTGCAACGTGGACTGAAACTGAACACCTCCAAATCTGAAAACTTCAAATGTGATCCCCGAACTCAAATGATAACCATCAAAATCAATGGCCAACATGAAGTGGTTCAAGTGGAGGCAGGTCACTGGAGTACTCTGCAACAAGAGAATATCCAAACACATCAAGGCAATGATGTACCAGCTTATGGTGAAACATGTGGCTTTCTTTGGAGCAGTGCTGAGCTGTAATGAAGAGCCACAAGGATGAGGGAGGATGTGAGACGATGACTTTGAGATCCTCGACCATAGAGGAGATGAGAGAAGCCTGGTTCAGATGGTACAGCAATGAAGGCTCAGTAGCAAGGACAGCCCTATAAAAGACCTCAAGATGGATGTATTGCATCATGGAGGACATGAGAAAGGTTGGCTTTGTCCCCATGGACACACAAGACGGAGCCAAGTGGAGTAAACTGAGCCGTGATCCGGACTCCGTATGAAAGGGACCATGCAAGGAAAAATGAAGAAAATGGTAAAAATTATTTGTTCAGTTGTAAAGGTTGCAGACACACTTTTAGTCCTTTGCCTTACCTTTAAAAAAGTAAAAATTATCACATTACAACACACACTTAGATATTTTGATCACGTCAATCCTAATTTGAGTTTCAGTCTCAAAAAGACAATCTTGGAAAAATGTGAAAAGTCCAGTTTTATCGAGCTGTTCTGTCAGTAACATCAACCGACTTCCTCCTCTCTTCAGGACCAGAGTATTTCTGGAACAGTCGACTCACAGGACACAACAAACCACGACTGTTGGGCCTAATTACCTTTAGAATAATAACAGTCAGTTTTTCTTTTTTTTAGAAAGGTCAACGTCAGTGGAGCAAGTGATGTTTGTGTGTAAACTCTGATTCATGTGAAGCGGTTCATTTCAGACTTTTGTTTTCCATCACACACAATCCAGAGTGAGCAGTTAAAATCTGCATTCTCACGCTGGAAACGTCTCAGTGGCACGAGGAATCAGGTCCAAAAATATGAAACAATTATATTTTTTAATCAGTCTTACTGTGATTGAAAAGATGTTTTTCAGATGTGAAAGCAGCATGCTGCAAACGCTTCAGGCTCTGAGTCCAGCAGGTCGTGGGAGGATCAAAGTTCAGATTTTGAATACACCATAAATGAAAGCAGCAGAATAAAAGGAGTCAGGGAAGAGCAGATCGACAGACAAAGCATTGATGATAACTGTCAGGAGTTATACTAGTGGAAAAACTAAAGGGAGAGGGGGTGATTTACAGAACAGTGTGGGAGAAGAGATGAAAATATGAGATTATTCTCATGTAATAGAGGAAAAGATTGTGGTGCATTAAGTCATTTTTATCAGGTGCTGAAGTTCCCTTTCCTGTCTCCACACCCCCCAGCTCGAGTCCCGGTTCTCCTTAGCAAGGGAAGCAGGATGTCTTTCATCCCGTTCTGCAGCAGGATCAAAGCTTAAAGGGCTCCTGAGCTGAAACTGACCTCAGTTTGCACCGGAGCGCACCCTGCACCTCTCTACAAAACCCTACAGCTCCAACACCCTCCCACAGGCAATGCCACCTCATCCCCAATGCAGGAAATCTCTCACCGCCATCACAGAACAGTTTATAACCTCCACGTTCATTTATCACATTTGATGCACAGATAAACGATGAAGTAGTTGCTTAAATAACCTGCAGCTTTACTCTCTCTCCACTTCAAAGGCCAGCCAGTGTTTAGCTTCCTCTCTGTGTCTTCTTTCTCACTGTTTTCAATACAAACAGCGTCTCTGCTTCAACTCACCCCCCACACACACAGTGCACTCTCACACACACACGTAATATTTGTTTACACACATCATCTCAAGATGATGTATTTCTAATCAAGGTTTCTCAGAAAACCTATTTGTTTCGACTCTTGTTGTATTTTCTCTGCTACAGATGTGAATACAGCTGTGTGTTGATCCTGGAGGAATTTCTGTTTATATACCCTTTAAATTATAGAATCAATGTCTAAAATATGGATTGTATGAGAGTTATATGTTGTGACACTTAAGCAATAAAGACAATAAGGATTTTAAAGAATCCTAAAATTGAGTCAGAAGACTAGTAGCGCTCTGGTTCTGAATTGCTCAATTTTTGATTATTTTAATATTCTCATAGTTTTTCTTTAACTACTATACTCTCACTGTAATTCTGCAGTAAAAAGTCAAACTATTTGTGCAAATCCTTTGAAAAAGGCTCCATAAATGCATGGATTGTTGTTGTTATTGTTGTGAGGGACTAACATCTAAGATCAGCACATTTTTGATAACAGATAAATAATGTGCTAAAAATATTTGATTAAATCTGGCAATCTTTTTGTTAGTTCTATTTATTTTATTTTATCTTTTGCAAGCCTGCTTCTGCAAAAACGTTTGTTTAGGAGCTCCATTTTCTTTGAATAAAAAAATACATATGTTGTAATGCAGGTGCATCAATATTACATTCATTTTTATGTTCTTATTTGGGTTTTCTGACAAAATATGAAATCTACACATATTGACGTGTTGCTCCACCATGGTCCAGGTCTCTGGATTTTATTCATGGACCAGCAGCTCTCATGGGATCCAGATCTGGCTTCTCTAAAGATTCAGAATCACCTCCAAATCAGTTTTTTTCCATAAATAAGATGATTTAAATATCAACCAAAAACATAAGTTTTTATTATTTCTGCATGTTTATGTTCTGTGGGACTTCATTCTTGAATGACTTGTTTTAACTCTTAGATTCATAGAACGTTCTGTCAAGTTTCAGTAGGATTAAAAAATGTTTTGTTTTGTTTTTTTGAATTATTGTTAATGTTCATACAGGTTATTGATCTTTCAGTCCAAGCTTTTTTGTTTTTTTGCCCTTGTTCATTTCTAATTGACTGAATATCTTTGTTTCTTTGCAAACATCCCATGGAGGAGCCAAATGTTAAAAAGCATTCTTGGGCGCCCCCTTCTGGACATTTATTTTAAGAATGAAATATTTATCCTGGGGAAGCAGCCAATAAGGCCTGAATCCCTGCTGTCACCAATTCAACAACGGAAATGAAGACATATTATTAAATCATAGGTTTGCGATCCAGTGTGCTCCACAGTAAGTCCGGTTAATGTTCACTCAGTGTGTTAAATCCTCACACACAGATCCACGTGCTGGAAAACCCAACTGTGGCTTTAGAGGGCTCAGAAACCTTAAGACCAGCTCTTCCTTTCACATGATTTTATTTTATTTTCAGTTTATGTTATATGGTATTTTTATTCTATGGCATGTTTAACACTTCAAAAGTGTTGTTTTTACAAAATTGCAGCTATACATTTAACTCACATGTTTAAAAATTGTAGTCTTTTAATTAAAATCTTTCATTTTTATCTTGCATAAGTTAAAAAAAACATTTTTTATTGCAAAAGCACAACAGACACATTAAAATGCTTATTGAAACACATGAGCAATGTCTTATTTTAATCATAAAATGAAAACTTTTTTGAGACAAAAGCAATAAAACATGCAAATATTTTACATTTAGGATCATTTTAAACTGAGCGAGCAACAGCATGACTCTAGTGAAACATCTGAACAAGGGTTTATGAATTCAACCAGTCAGTGCCTGATTTTATTTTGTCTTGATTGCGATTGGCTCCAGCCCATCCTGGAGATAAATAACCCCCAGCTGTAACTGAGTACACCTGTTTATAAACAAAAAAAAGTTATGAATGTTCCCCGACATGTTGCATCTCAGCACGCTTCAATGGCTTCAGCTCAGTCTGCTGCATGAAAGCTGTTTCCTCTCAGAGTTGTTTTCTCTTCTAGAGAAAGATGAACAATAAATCATACAACAAACTTTTAAAAACCAGTCTTTGTGAAAGCAAAAAGATCTAGTTTTCTTTTTCCTCTGCAGGATCTTTTAGGATTTTGTTTTTATTATTTTTATTTGGCTTTCTAGATTTTTCCCAGAGAGTGTTTCTCCACAGCGCTCAGAGCTGATCTGGACTGTGCCTCCTGAGACACAGTAGCCTGTTGTCTAGCCTGGGGGGGCGAGGAAAGTTGTTATGAGAAGGAGAGGAACATGTTATGGTAACCTGGGTGGTAAAAGCCTGAACATATTTGGGAAAATGCCCCTTTATACCCTCCCTGACCCTCCCATTTTCTACAAAATCTCACACTTTTTGATGGAAAGTTTTAGTGATCGGTCCAACGTGTTGGTGAAACTGTATCCAGTTATTTTATGAACCATAAGGACTTAAAAACATTGTTTTGGTTAAATGATACAATAATTTCAGTCCAAATGTAATTAAAAACAAGTGCAAGATGTTATTGTGAATAAAAAAGAATTAGGTTTTTGTGTAGACTGATAAAATGAAAAATCTGAATTAAAGAAACATGCAGAAAAGGTTAAATTTGTCCTGAGTGCAAATTTCATGATTGTAGCTGAAAGAGCATCAACCAAGTTCAAGTTTTGTTGGAATTGTCAATCTGAAGGTTAAATATAAACATGAGAATTGTCACATATTTATATTTTACATGTAATCCACCATAATTTCAACAGGTAAACAAGACAAGTGGCATAACGTCAAATAAAACCAGCCTGAAACGGATTCAGATGATAATTAATAACCAGTTCCTTGGTCCAAAATCCAATCTGGGTTTATATTAAATTTCATGCCACGTGAACCATAACTTATAAGTAAATTACAAATCAAATCAAATCACACTTTATTTGTATAGCACCTTTCATGCCCCAGCGAGCAACACAAAGTGCTTGACAGATTAAAATGACCCATACAACCCACATTCCCTCCCTTTCCCACACATAGAACAATTATGATACTCTCCCCTCCCAGTCCACAACCCATTCCCAGGCACACATACACCCACACATACACATAAAAACCACATTAAACACTATGTTGAGCTCAGATGGCTCCAGTAATGAGCAACACGCCATCAAGTGGGCCCTCTGCCTCGTCAGCTGTAGAACCAGGTCAGCAGCCACACACCAAACAAAAAGTTGTTGAAATCAAAGTTCAGAAAGCACCTCCTCCACCAAGATGTCTTCTGTTTTTCAGCTTTAATCAAAGGGATTCAGCTCTCAATTAAAACTGAAAAGAATTCATTGATATTGTTACATCTTTCTGCCACGTTTTATAAAATGTAACAAACACATAAACATCAACAGTCAGTTCTGTTTGATGTAAAGATACAAAAAGGCTTTCTTCAAGTGTGTATAAAACTTTGCACAAGCATGCATGATTGCAACTATATATTAAGATATCTGCAACAAGAGTAGTTAAATTAGATCCTAATCAGACTGATTATACATTTTAACTAAGATGCAAACATAATAAGAAAATTAAAGGATAACAATTAGATGTTTTTTATGTATTAGCCCATTTATCTGGCAAGTTGAGCAGTTTAACACCCACACACAGCGTGAAAGGCCCTCTGTTCCCCTCTCGTTGTCTTCATCTGGATGCTTTTCCAACCTAAGCATGGCACAGGCCTGGATTTCCTGAGCCCAAACTCGGAGCCCAGGGAACTGAGCTCCTCCAGGAAAGGAGAGCTACTGGAGATAAAGCACCACTCAGAAGACAAACAAACCAAATATCAGCGGTATTTTTAAAAATCTCCTTGTCTTATATTAACAGCAGCACTACAGGCTACAGATTAGCAACACTTGGGTCAGCGTTTCCTCACATTCATTTTGCCTGGAGAACATACTTCACATTTTTATAAGACTCATAATAAAAGCAAAGATTGGATTGAAAAGAAATCATTTACATGATGCTCTTTATAATATATGTAAGATATGCCCACAGGTAAATATCACTAACTGAGAATGTGGTCCCCCTGCAGCTGATCTTTGACACTGAAGGATTCACACTTGTTTGATGTGTTACAGTTGAAATGCCCTGCGCAGGAAGGAAGTGCTCACCCACTGCTCGTCTGTTCCATCTTGAGGAGCTCGATGGGAGGGAGGGAGGATTTCAGCGCAATATTTACAGTGACCTTTTCCTCTCACTGGCCAGGGGCCCATGGGAAAAAACTGGAGAAGACAAACAATGAACAATAGGGTTCAGGGATGAGCAGTGGTGCCAGCGCAGCGTGTGTCATTACGGGATGCAGGTTACACCGGGTTGGACGGGTCACAGCACGGATCAAGGTGCTGATGGTGTCCCGTAGAAACACACCTGGACACCTGCTCAGAAAATGCAAAGCATAACATAACAAAACACACATGAAAATGAAGGCAGTGAACTGATGTTTTTGCACAAAACTCTCCAAAAAAACGTGAAGCTTTTTCATTCAAACCACATTTTGTTATTCTGCATTCAGTTTTTTATATATTTTATTACCGTACTATTGATTTTATCTTTGATATATTTAGAACCTTGGACTTCTAATTACCCCTTCATTATTATTAGTTTTGATGTCTTTAATCACAAACTTCTCTTTATACGCAGACGATTTAACTGAAGCGCTGCAGTTCATTGTCAGTTTGTCTTTAAAAGAATAAAGCTTTGATGGTTTTGATTTCTTTAGGGAACACTAGTGTGAGAATATGTCACCTCACTGCCCTTATTACTCATTCTATGATTGATTTTAAGTAGGTTTTTTTTTTATTTTATTTTAATCTTCTAGGTAAGTGTCTGTGCTTAAATCACATTTATATTCATAAGATTTTAAGTCATTATGAGCGCCAGTTGTTTTAAATGCATTAAACATGTTAAATTCTTTACTTTAGGAAGCCTGAAACTCAGATTCATTGTGTTGTTTTGTGATCATAAAAAAGCTTTTATTTTAAAAAAAAATCATTTCACATTTTCCACACATTCCATTTCCTTCTCCTAACCTGTTAGAAAAAAGTCAACAGAAGTAAAAATTCTTGCCCCATTATGATATAACTTAAGATCCACTTTATTATTTTCCCCAACTTTTTACAATTTAAACAGTTCCTAAACAATATTTAATTCCTTTTACGGTACCAATACTGTCCTGGATTAAACAGCAGCCTTCTCATGGCTATGCCTTTCTTAATAGCCTTGAATTATAAATGTTCTTATTTTTATGCATTAAGTAAATAATTTAAACACATGACTGTAACACCTGACCTGTAGATTCACTAGGAGGTTTATGTGATACTGACTGGCAAAGGCCACTGAGAATAAGATCAAAATCTTCCATCATCATTGCTGTTAAGTAGATGTTTATGTAGACAAACAGCCTCTGTGTTACATCAGCATCTGTACTCCCAAGTCACAGTTTAATCCCTTAATTATCAGATTACTCCATGTAATTGGACAATATGGTTCCCCCAGAGATTGGGCCTTGCCTTATCAGAGAAATTCTTTCTGCCCTGCACAATTTGGTGAGATAAATATAAGGGTATCGGTGCTGTAGTGTGAGCCTGGGTGGTCTCTGTTGCATTTCTAATGATGCTGCGCCTTTCCCAGAACAAGTGGAAATACCTCAGTGATGCACCGTGAAAAGAGAGATGAGGAAAGAGCAAAGCTCCCTCTGGACTCTGACATTCTCACACGATGGATATCCAAATCTTCAGAGGAACATGTAATTTACTTACTACATATATTAAATTCATCATGTAGCTGTATTGTTTAACATACTTTGAAATGAGCCTTTAAGATTGATAAGAAAATGAACTGAAATCAATAGGTGTAAATAAACATGAACAAATAAATCAAAATAAACAATACATATTGATAAATATAAAACAAACTGCAAAGTCAAACATTAAATTAAGACAAGAATTTTGATAGAATTTACTTTTTTTAGTAAAGACAAGACATGAAACGAATAGAATAGAATAGAATAGAATAGAATAGAATAGAATAGAATAGAATAGAATAGAATAGAATAGAAATTGTCCTTATTGTCTCTCAGTGGGGAAATTTACACCAGAAGCAAACAGAAACACTTACTGAGTATGTTGGGAGCAATGATAGTAAAAAAAAACAACTGTAAATTATTTCAGTTTTGTATTTTTATGTGTACAACACTGTTGCACATTTAATTAGTTACTCAAAAGATGTGCAACAGAAATGTAAGAAAAGATTTCGTCAAGATTTTTTTTCTTTTTGTAAATAAATGTTTATTTTATTTTATTTTATTTTATTTTATTTTATTTTATTTTATTTTATTTTATTTTATTTTATTTTATTTTATTTTATTTTATTTTATTTTATTTTAAATTTATTTTTTATGTAATTTTATTTTGAAAGTCATAGACAGGAAATGGTCCCCGGACACAGGAAACAGTTGTTGCAGACGATCTTTTAAGAACAGTGAGTTTCCCTTTTCTCTAAAATATATTTTACTAATTTACACTGAGGTTAAAAGATTTAGGGCACTAATGTCAAAAATCTTAGCGGCTTGTGGGGTTGTAGGAGCTTAAATGACAGTCATTGTTTGCCTTCGTGACAGCAATTTGGAATGCTAGCGGATGTTAGCTTTAGGCTAAAGTTTGCTGTCAAAACGTCAACACACTTTGTCCTTGAAATCATCAATTTGTTGTTCATATATGTAGTACCGGGTGTCTGTGACGTGTATTTGTATGTAGTGATTGCAGAAAAAGCTATTAGACCGGTCCCATAGTGTAACTTTGAACTGAATTCACAGTCAGCTGAGAGAAGCTCAGTTCAAATTTGATCAGAATTTGAGTTGGTTCTGCTTTGTTTGTGTCCTAAAACAAACTTGTAACATCTTAACAGTTGTTAAGTGTTTATGATCAATTCGGCATGATACATTTGAATTTATTATTGATACAAAGACAGTTTTGTCAGATTTATTTAATTTAACTTATCAGCAAATTGTCTCATCAATGTATGAGATAATTTACAGGTCTATATTGATAATTAATTAAATATAAGGACGATATCACATACAAATATTTACCAGAATTAAAATGTGCTCATATTCGTTAGTTTGTTTGACATAATTTCATCAGAAATATACCATTTAGTGTTTCATTCTCTGTCTGTAAACTGACTAAGTTCTAAACAAAGGTGCACATTCACAGGTTGTTTCTGTCTACCTTTCCATCTGTCTCTCTATGATGGGAATGTTTTAAAAATAAGGATGATGTTTCAAGTATACATGATTACAAATATTGTTGTATTTTTTAAAATAAGTATATTAATGTGGATCGTTTGTTTATTTTCTGTGCATTGGTTAAATTTCCATATACCTTTTGGGTATTTTCTCTTCAATAACAGTTATACTGGTAAAAGTGATATATTTGCAGTTCTATATAAAAAATGTTGTCAGATAAACAACCATATTTACAAAACATAGTTGTCTCTAATGTTCTTCTAGTATACCATGAATTTATTTTGGTTTTAAGGTGATGGTTCCTACTGAAAAGTGTTATTAAAATATTCCTACATTCCATGTTTTTTTTAGAACTAAAAATTAATTTGCTTTCATTTATATTTATTTTGCAAATGATTTGACTTGCATATATTTCTAAATACCATTAAGAATTAACAGAAAGAGATGCTTTTCCATTCATTTATGCTGCTGATTATGCTCAAAAATTGAAACCAATTGCTGACACCTGATCAGTTTATAAAACAAACTGAAATGAATGAAACAACTCAGTAACTTAAACAAATTCATGTCTAGCAAGAAAACATGTTTGGGAGTTGCTATTTCAGCTTTGTTTTTCCAAAGTAGTGCTAGCAGAAAAATCTTAAGATGGTTTGAAATATTCAGTCTTACATTAAACAGATTGTTTGGGTTTTGCCCCTAAAAGTATCTAGAAATTTGGCATCATTCCTGAAATTAGCATTGTAATTTTTTATTTTAGAAATGTTTGACCTAATCAGAGATTGCAAGCACTCTTTCTGCTAAGATTATAAATACTTTAATATACACATGATTTTAAAGCAATCATTTTTGTATATACTCGTTTCTCTTTATTTGGCCTCATTATGTGGAGTATTTTCAGACCCAATAACGTTTAAGCTTCTGTAATCCCTATTTTGTGTGTTTTAGTTAAATATTGTTGAACCATACTTTCTTTAAATAGGTTTGCCCAGGGAAAACAGCACTTCAGCGTGTGTGTTTGTTCAATAGATTGATTGTGTGAGAAAGTGAATCAGAGCAGTTGATTGACAAGTTAACAGCAAACCGGCGCCGTGTCCTAGAAATACGTTGCTCCTAATTTGTGTCATACCCACACCAGGAAGGCCACATTTGGAGCTCTGTGTGTCACCTTCTCCTTCACTTCCCTAAAGTCATCACTGCTCAGTGAGAAGGGGGTGGGAAGGGGGAAGCACAGGGGCAAAGCTACACTGATCCATTTCCTGTCCCCTCCTGGGGCTCTAATTGAAAAATTTGGGTGGCCCTGCTTGTTTGTTTTGGTGGAATGTGGTGGGTTGTGTGTTTTGAGGCTTTTCCTCAGTGACGCTGCTCCACAGACCTCGGGGTGAATAGAGCGACGGGGGTCAGGCCAAGTCTTGTTTGTGAAGCGGCAGTTCACTCTTTCCCCCCGTCTGCTGTCTCTGCAGTCTGACCCACCTGGTAGCCTCTATCCTACTGAGAGGCTTGTTGGGCCACTGGTCTTCACACTGTGGTTTCTGTGACCCAGTCAGGGCTGGACAGACCAAAGACAAACAGTCAGGCAGAGAGGCTCTAGCATGGGAATGAAAAGACCAAACCATAACTAGACAGGTTCACTTCTAAAACATACTTTAAGGAATATTCAGACCTACTGAAGCAGTTTTAAGTTACAATCTAATAAAATATCAACAATAACTTTAATTCCAATTTTTTATTTATGATTTTCATCCATAGTGTCACCATTGTGTGAACATATGAAATAATCCAAGCTTTTTCAAATCAAAACATTACATTTGTCGTATAGCTCAGTTGGTAGAGTGGCCGATCTGGTAACCGGAGGGTTGCCGGTTCGATCCCAGCCTCGGCTGGGTTACATTGTCGTTGTGTCCTTGCGCAAGACACTTCACCCACCTTGCCTGCTGATGGTGGTGAGGAGGGCCCATAGGCGCCAGATTGTTTGCGGTGACTCCAGCCTCAGACAGTCTGCCCCAGGGTAGCTGTGGCTAAAGTGAAGCTAACTGCCATCAGCGTGTGTGTGAATGGGTGAATGACTGTGTACAGCGCTTTGGGGAGTGTAGAACACTCTGGAAAGCGCTCTCTAAATACAGGCCATTTATCATTTACCATTTGTGGGCAGATTATTTCAAAGATAATCTTTGTTGCCTACTACCTGAAAAAACTAATTGAATGCAGTTGCCTTTGTTTTCAACAGAGGCGATCACTTAAAAAATGACCTAACATGAGTAAAACCATACATTTTATAGGGTTCAAATTCGAAAGATATTTTGATAATTCAGATTCAGTAATATTGCATTTTAATTTAATTCTGTTAAATGTAGATTGCTAATAAATCCAATTTATCAAATGATTTACCAGTTAAACCTAAATAAATAAGAAAAAGTCAATGCCAGAGTAAACCTGAATTACAAATAAAAGAAAATCTGGAGATTTTTACTGTAATACTGTAATAATCCCGTGTGGCAGTGGATGTTTCTCACGCTTGTATTTTTTAATCATTTTACGTTAAGCAGTTCAGGCAGCAGTGTTATAACCTGAAGGTTCAGATTGCTCCATTTCACCATGTCACTGGGCACAGCCGCCTGTCTCCAGCCTCCTAATCCTCTGAAAACAATTTCTTGCAGTTGCAGGCATATTCTTCATATTTCTGTTTATTGGTACAAGATTTTAATATGGGAAATTGGGGACCTCTCTTCATTAAGCATAACTCTGCAAAGCACTCGAGACTGACAAACAAACAAACAGATTAACCTAAACATAACAAAGCCTGTGGGCAGATATGATGCTGGTCAGATAGCTGCAGAGCCGGAGGCACACATCTGATCTCTCTGTCCTCTCTGACTGTCATGGAACCGTCTCCATGTGAGCAGAGGAGATGCTGACTCATTGTAGAAGTTCTCAGTGGTTTCTGTGTAAGTTTTTAAACAGATCCATTTATGTGGAAGATGATACAGTCAACACATTATGGTTAATTTTTGGCTATCAGGTACATTTACCCTCTCCATATCTTAGAGGCATGAAGTGGCCTGAGTGTGAGTGAACACTGAGGAGGATTGTTTAAAGCTCCACTCCGTCTGTGTGATCAGGCCAGTCTTCTCCAACTGGATGATGTTTGGCTGGCTCTGTGCATTCAGAGGAGTCGGAGGGATCTTTGATGGAATCTGGTGTTTATGTAATGTTGAGCAAAATGACATTAGATTTGTGTGTGTATGTGTGTGTGCTCAGAAGGGAATGGATTGAGGGTGATGAGCTGGCTAAATGGGTCCCTTTGTGCCCGCTGAACCCATCACACACTCGCTTACACTCACACTCGCACACAAATTTATGCCAATCATTGCCATATGGGAGTCACCATTTACCTCAGAGCTCTAAATGATCCAAGGTATGAACACCTTATTCATGAGGCCTGTGTGTGTGTGTGTGTGTGTGTGTGTGTGTGTGTGTGTGTGTGTGTGTGTGTGTGTGTGTGTGTGTGTGTGTGTGTGTGTGTGTGTGTGTGTGTGTGTGCATACTGTTGCAGTTCGTCATGATTTAAGAATGCTTTAAACGTATAAGTAAGAATGTCATGAAAAAGCTGGATTTATTTACTGTTTAACTGCTAAACAAGTGATATGATCTTTACCTTCAATAGTATTTAAACTGTTGTTCCCTAGTTGATAGTATTATGCAACATAATGTATATTAACCAAAAAAATTAAAATTATATATATATGTATATGTATGTATGTGTGTGTATGTATATATATATATATATATATATATATATATATATATATATATATATATATATATATATATATATATATATAAACTATTGAAAACATTCAAAACAGTCATTTTTATCTTAATGTAAAAAAGAGCATAATAAAATATTGATTTTATATATGTGACATTTTTATTAAAACCTCATCAAGGTGATAGAAACTTTGTCTTTTCCACTTAAAATATAATATAATAATATAAGAAAATGAACAGAAATATTTGTACCAAAAATGCAACTTAAATTGCCACAGTGTATCAGCAGGTTGTAATCACCTGTTTCCTGTCACCAGCTGAGCTGTCAGTCCATTTATTGGTTTGGTTATTCTGATTCTTGGGTAGGCTGCATGGTGGCGCAGCTGGTTAGCACTGTTGCCTCGCAGCAAGGAGGTCGTGGGTTCGCGTCCCGGCTCTGCGGCCTCTCTGCGTGGAGTTTGCATGTTCTCCCCGTGCGTGCGTGGGTTTCCTCCGGGTACTCCGGTTTCCTCCCACAGTCCAAAGACATGACTGTCAGGCTAATTGGGCTGGTAAATTGTCCCTAGGTGTGAGTGGGTGTGTGGTTGTTTGTCTCGTTCGTCTCTGTGTGGCCCTGCGATGGACTGGCGACCTGTCCAGGGTGTCCCCCGCCTCTCGCCCCTTGACCGCTGGAGATAGGCACCAGCTGCCCCGCGACCCTCTGTGGAGGAATAAGCGGCTACAGAAAATGGATGGATGGATGGATGATTCTTGGGTAGTGTGGTAGATTATTAAAATATCATTTTGGTTAAGTTTTTTTTTTCATGCTTTTGCAAATCTATCTATTGGAAAAGTTATGACCAAATTCTTTCAAACATTTCAAAGCAGAAAGTTGCACTTTGTTTATTCAGGCACACATTTATTGCCCAAATATATAATTACATATTCAATTTGCAATCACACTAAAGAAAAAGCTTATAATCCTTATTTTTGGAAAGGCACAGTCAACATATACGTTTTATTTCACAAGAGATTTTTTTTTTATTAACATGTTTATTTGTTGTCGGTACAAAACATTTTAAACTCTGGAACTAATTAATGATACTCAGAATAAACAATATCAATTAAAAAATCACTTAATCTGAAGGGATTTCTTTAATGAGTATTTTTTCTAACATCATTGCTGTCTTACTGTTTATTCTAGGGGACATATATTAATCATATAACTGAGGTGTGTTGAGATTAAATGGTTATAGATGAGTAAATATAATTTTTTTTCATATTTAAAGAAAATTCAGTCCTTTAATTTGTCAGGGAGCTGAAGAGAGGTGGTCATCACTTCCTAGCAGCGCCGCAAGATGACTCAAAAACCTTGAAGTTCTGCAGCTATCATACAATTACAATCAACCCTGGTGTTTGTTAGTCAGTGTCCAAGTTAAATAAATCTGTCTTTTTAGCTTATGTACCAGAGGGAGAATGTTAAAGATTTGCAGCATCACGATTTGGAGAGAGTCGAGAGGATTGAGGCTAAATCTGGTTCTGTGATCAAATTGATACCACTTAAAAAGTCCAGGCTTGACACAAGTTGGAGTAAAGAGGTATATCATCTTCTAATGCCCCCTAGAGGCTCATTATTTTATCTCTACTGCAAATGTTTCTAGTTGGATCTTCAGAAATCTTTTGTTTTCCTCTTCATGGTACTCAAAGGGAAAGTCATTCACAGTTAGGCCCCCGCTTGAATGAAGTTATATTTTCTATCCCTTGTTTCCAGAGTATTTGTGGTGATGCAGAACATGAGACTTGTGTTGGAGTCCCCTTACCTTCTGTGTGTCTTTGTGCATCATGTGTGCTTTTGCACATGTGTGTGCGTGCATGCTGGATGTTATAGAGAAGGGTCTGGGCAGTGTTCCCCTGTCCATGAACAGCCCCCAGAGTAAAGTAAACACAGCGGCTCTTTTCTCATCCCAGCCGTCAGCAGGCTCTCCCCAGGCCCGCGCCAGAGACCACACACCCAGACCACACACACACACACTCGTTCATGCGCACACACACACACATGCACCACGCAGACCTCTTTGCAGATCCTTCCTCATACTCGCATACACACAGACCACACAACACCAGTTCGGGCCCCTCGCACGCAACCTCGCTGAGCTGTCATTCTGCCCAGCACAAGTGTGTGTGTGTGGGCAGGCGTGTGTGTGTTTGTTCACGTGTATTTCCAAGATTAGTGGGGGTGGGGAGGTGGGACAGAAACACTCCTGGAAGCAGAATCAGAATTATACAAAATAAAGAGCCCTGTCTCTGGCCCTCGCCGCTCCCTCTTTAAACATGTGGGATTGATGAAGGATATACCAGGCTCTCGTTTTAGGCCTGTTAACCTCTTATCTTCATCATGTCACACTCGTAGCTCCTTCATTTCCTCTGACAAGCGCAGGGCAGCAGAAAAAGCACAAGGTAAATCCCGCTGGAGGTTTCTCGTTAACACTGGGATGTCGGGGTGACCCGGATTGGAAGGAGCTCTCAGAACATTCGAAAGAATGCTGTCCCTGCTGCTTTTGATTCATTAGGTGATTTTTGGTGAATTTTTGCATAAAAATGTTGAGCCTTTACAGTCCAAACCTGTTGACAGATATTGTCATAAAATCTGAAGATGTGTTTTGGGGCAAATTTTGCGCTGCAAGCCTAAAATAAATGATTATTTTCTTTTATTATACACATTATTTTTTCTTTGTCAAATTATATTCCAATTTTACCTGCAGTTTAAAATAATTATATTGCTGTAGATTTACAATATTTGGCTTTGCAGTGGTAGCTACACAGCATTTAACTTGTATAAGACAATAAATTTACTTTTGAAAAACCCAGTTGCCAATCTGAACATTCAATTTTTGTCAGAAAATTTTGTGTGTAAATATTTAACAGGTTACGTTATAACAATAGATTATTTTATGAAGAGGATAACCTAAATGGGCCTTTAACAGATGCGTCAAACAGCTGAATCGTTTTTGTATCAGTGTCCTTTTTTGTCAGATACTCTTACACCTAATTAGCGCGCCTGTAATTATGCGGAGGGTTATTTCCATGAACTCTCTGAAGGTCCGGTCCGTGCGAACTCCTGCATTGTTTGCAGTGAACGTGTTCTGGCTGCAGAGCAAAAGGGCGGAAGCTTCAGTCAAGCTGCTTCAGAGACTCGAGATTGGTCAGCTTTTTTGAGACCTGGCAGTAATTTATTAGCAAACATCTGTGCTGCTGAAATACATGTTTTCTCTTTTATTTGAAATCGTCCTCTCTTTCTTCTCTCAGCTCCAACGTGAACTGATTTGCATGGTTGCTCCTTCTTTGGTACCATAATCTGTGCAGCATTGTGTGGGCTTTTGAGGAATGATTTGGCAGACCAGGTTTATTTATACTGCACTGTGAGGTTTACATTCCTCCTTTCCTCTCTGCTCTCTGTCTACTTCATTCTTGGCTCTCCTCTCTATTTTTGCTATTATCAGAGAGATAATTCCTGCAATGCATACATTGTTTGGCGACCTACATGGTAGGAAATTAACTTTGAGCCAAATGCTGATCATATTTTGCCATAATTCCAGGTCTAAAAGCCTAAATATCTGGCTTTCTGGGAATTCAGTGCTGTTAAATTTAGAAACGTGTATTTATTATTGATTATTGGGATTATACTGGGATTTTAGTGTTTTTCATTTATGATTGGGTTCATCCTAATATTTTGTCATTAAACTGCTTTTCTTCCAGTTAAATGTAGATTATTTTGTTTCTGACTGTATTTTTCCATGTCGTATTTCCGTGTCCAGGTTTTGACTGATCCAGAGTTCCTGTCTGCCTCAGGTCATCATGTCACGTGCACGTCAGCCACCACTGGTCACGGGCATCTCACCCAAGGAGGGGGCAGCCTGGACCAAAGTCACCATCCGAGGAGAAAACCTGGGCACAGGACCAGCAGATCTCATTGGTATTGACATTAGCTGATGAAATAAACTGTTTAGAGTCCGTTTAATGTTATGGTTTCTACATTTGTTTGGTTTTATATATATATATATATATATATATATATATATATATATATATATATATATATATATATATATATATATATATATATATATATATAGGGCTGGGTATCGTTAAATATTTTTTGATACTACTACTTTAACGATACCTGGTTTTCGATACCGGTACCTTAACGATACTTTTTTCGATACCCTTATGTATAAGAGAAAATAACAAGTACTTAAATTTTTAAAAATTAAACAAAAAACAGTTTTATGGCATGTTTGTTTATTTATTTATCTGTTACCTAGTAAATGTTCTGTTAACTAAGGCTGTCAGTGTCTTACAATCCATGTAGTACTTTTTCTTTCATTTTTCCGTTTCTGAAACAGAAACTGAATAACCAGATTTAACAGTTATTTGGTTTTTGTTATGGAAAAACAAAATCAGAAATACGGCCAAACAGGAAAACGGATCCATTTTCATTATTTCATTGTTCAATTTTTGCTAATAAAGAGTACACGGATTCAGGTCGACCAGAAACGAGTGTTACTCTGGAGCTGTCAGGATGGGAGCACAGGAAGAACTGAATGATTGACCAGAAGAGGAAAAGCCTCCACACATCCTTGCTGATAACAGAACCTGTGGTAATAAAAAGTAAATGATCCTAAATAAACAAGTACGTCTCGTGGCCTCGAGGATTTTTAAATTGCAATTTTATATGCTTTTTAAACAAATACAGCGCATGTATTCTGCGTCCTCCCGGTTGCAGCTCTGCCTCCGACGCTCCTGCTGCCTCTCAGCAGGTGAGACCGGTGCTGCAGCCTTGATCAAACACGGTGTTCGGCTGACGGGTTTGATCTTTTAATCTGCCGTTCTAACGGCCCAGCTGGTAATAGCGAGTGTTCAAACAAGAGAGGAAAGTCTCGCCTCGCTATGGCGAGTGGAGCTCCGCATATCCGGACCCGGGTTGCGACGCGCGGGCCGCGGGGGCATCCCGTTTCCCGACCCATCCTCTCCCTCACACACCTCCTGTGTTTCGAAGCAGCAGAGAACTCGGGTCTGCCTTTTTTCTTTTCGTGACTGTTGAGAGGAGAGAAGAAGAGAGGAGGGGGTTGTGTCACCCAGCCTGTGTGTGTGCGCGCAAGAGACAGAGGCTGGAGCGGCGCATCAGAGCAACAACAATTTATTACTCGTGCTTCAGTAGCATTAGAAGACATAAATGTGAATAAGAATGTTTCACTGAAACATTTCAGTTTAAGTTCATTTTCTCATTTTGGGTGTACAAACAACATTTCTTAATGGATGCAAGTTACTGTCCAGGTTTGAAACTCACTGTAAATCTGAGGTGACTTTTTCTGGTGTTGATTTTTTACTTTTTAAAGGCACACTATGTAATTGTTTTCATATTTTAAAACCACTTTATTGAGCCAGCATGTGCCAATATGACCCTTACAGGATTAATGAAAAGTCACTCAGCCCCATCTGCTGCTTGTGTCCAGAATACCATGTTTGCAGCTTCTGAGTCTCCAGTCCGGTGCCCTGAAGTCTCACAAAGTCTAATAGTTATAGGCTAACCCAGTGGTTCCCAAACTGGGGGGCGCGCCCCCTAGGGGGGCGTGGTGTAACAGCAGGGGGGGCGCGGGATGATTTATTCAGTTATTAATAAAAAAATTTAAAAAATTTTATTTAAAAAATATTTATTTTTTGAGTGCTAGGCAGGGTTATCTGGGGTGGATGGGAGAGATTTACCTTGCCTCTGCTTTGCTGTCGCCCCTAATCTCTCACCTCTGGGGAGATGGTCTGAAGTGTGTCCGATTCACCGCAGTGCGCTCAGAGCTGCAGAGAGCAGGTGGGTGTGACGAGGTTGCAGCGCAGCGCCGTGCGCTCAGCGGAACACCGGTTATAATATTAACATTATTATGAGATCATGAGAAAAAGAGAGAGAAATGAGGGGTGCACATAATTTTTTTTTATTGAGACACTCAGGGGAGAACCTGTCGCTGATGCGCAACTCCTCACGGGGAGGTGAATGGGTTTGGATAGCTCTGCGTTTGCATGCTGGCGCAGCTTGTGCGTGTCAACCAGTCTTCATAGCCTGAACGTATGAGAGCTTCTTCAGAGCCACCACAACAGGAAGTGTAGTTAAAATCAGCATCTGATCACAGGCTGAGTGATCGGACCGCAAAGCTCCCCATGCGCAAAGGGTTTGGGCACCTCGTGTGCACTGACGGAGCGCACGAGTCTGGACGATTCAGTAACGAGCGCGCGCGACCTTGAACGCGCAGTGCCTCCACCTCCACAGACACCCCCCCATCTATTTTATTCTCAAATCGCACACAGGGCACTGTTTGGAGGACAACTCAACACAAAGGAGACCTGCAGCAACAAGCCGCTCACACCAGTCACTGAGAAGATGAGAGAACAATTTTTTAAAGTAAAAATAAACCTTTACATTTGTTATTTACATTTTCTCAGGGAATTTGTCATTTTTTAAAACCCATTTTGCACTGAGGCATTTTTTAAAGTTTCTATTGAGCTGTAAAAGTGGTTAGTTTGTTGTTTTAAAGAAGTTTATTTTATAGCAACATGTAGTTAAATGCAGTTACTTTTACTTGTTCAAATCTCAAAGGTTTGATGTGAAATAACCTGTAATGGAGTTTGAAAATGAGATTTGTCTGTTTGCAGTTTTTGTGTGTGTATGTGTGTGGGCGCATGCGTGCATGTGTGCACGTGTGTGTGTGAGAGGGGGGGCACGGGAAAAAATGTGTAAAATTAAGGGGGGCCCAGAAGAAAAAGTTTGGGAACCACTGGGCTAACCCAATATGGCTAGCTGTTATGCTAACTCCGGAGTACTTTTATCACTATTCCTGCCTTTTTTTTTACTTCCTGCTTGAACACAGCAGATTTCTTTGAATGAGTGATGAACCGCTCCAGGAGAAAGCAATAAAGGCTGAAGAGACATTTCAACAGTTGGATTTAGGAGTTTCTGAACAAAGACAATGCTAACGTTTTTATGACAGTGACTTAAAATGGACACTAGGGGGTGCTAAAACAAGCCAAAACTGCATAGTGTGCCTTTAAGTAAGAACAATCTCTTCTAAGATATGATGTCTTTGCATTTTTTAAATCATAATTCATAACGGCTTCATACATTTATTTCAATAACAAATTTGACATTAAAAAATGGTTTCTGTAAAATACCTTAGCACATTTTGTGACACTTCTCTCACTGTGTCTGTGTGTACAGGTATTTGGCTCAGACACACCTGTAGAATATAGATAAAATGACTCTTCAGCCCCAAAGTTGATTCTCTAGCAAAGACATCTAAATAAGAACAAATGGTTATATAATAAAATAGCATAATACTGCAATTCCATTTTTATTCATATTTGTTCGGCAATAACGTTTGATATACATTTTTGTGTATATTTTTAATACAGTTCATTCAATAAGAAACACCATAATAAACCACAAACTTTACACTTCAATTTATTAATTAATTACAAACATTAAAATATTTTTATTAATTTTTAACATTAGAAATCTGATGACCTATTAGGATGCACTTTTGTAGAAGTATTTTTTGTGTCATTAATGAAAATCTGTTGGACTATAGTACTTTGTTGTATTATAAGTTTGAGCATGGTTCCATTTTCACTCATATCTTCCAGCTGCTCCTCCACCTCCACTGGGAGGTGAAGATGATTTCTATAGACTCTCCTAACTGTTTCCCACTGCCAGCAGCACACTGACCAGCATTACAGACCTATTTCTGTCCATTTATGTCCCTCGGGCCTTGATTTAGACAATTAGATATGCACAAATGTGTGTGAGTGCTTATGTATTCAAACTAAGTGGCCAGCAGAGAACAGAGGGAGGAAATGGGGCTCTAATAGGCATATTATTCACGGTTTTATGGGCTATTTGTTGATCAGCTCTTACAGGCTTTTTTAACCTTTTGATGACACACACGTGAAGTGCTCTAAAGCCTCTCAGCTGGAAATGTCAGAGTAATCCCTGACTCTTTCTTCTTGTGCCCAACTAGTCTTCAGGAGGAGGGGGGGTAAAGGCGGCTGACGGACGCAGGGGCAGAGTGCACATTGTGCCAGTAATGAGCCACTTAGCACTGAAGAGCCGCACACATTCACTTTAAGGAGCTGAGTGAGATGGAGGAAGATCAAGGCCACCCACACCCATCCTGACCCCAGCTTGAACTTTGACCCCTGGTGACAGTTTGACTAAACTTGCTGATGGACGCCCCTGCTGTCTGAGGGAGCGCCTCTCATTCAGGGCTGTGTGTATGTGTGTGTGTGTCCCTGCTACAGTTTGTTTATTTGTTCCGTCTCAGGTCTGTCGATCTGCGGCCATAACTGCATGCTGACAGCCGAGTGGATGTCGGCCAGCAAAATAGTGTGCCGCGTGGGTCCTGCCAAAGACGACAAGGGAGAAATCATCGTCACCACCAAGTCCGGGGGTCTCGGCACCTCGACGGTCTCATTCAAACTGCTCAGACCGGACAGGATTGGTGAGACTCCAGAGACAAAACGTCAACATGGATTACATTTGTTATGTGCTGGTTTGGACAGAAAGAGAGGAGAGACGTTTCGGTCAGCGCCGCAGTTAATGAATCACTTTACTTCTCATTTATTATATTCACTTTATTGGGACAGTTCATGTTTTTTTCCAGAATCATATCATCCTCACTACTGAGGAAAAAAAAAATTTACTGAAAATATAACAGAAACGTCGAAAAAGTATTTGTGGAATGTATTTAAATAAAGAACATATGAGAATAAAAAGTTAAAAATATAACTAATAACATTAAATTAAAAAATACTGAACAGGGGTGATGTTTTTAAAATAATCTGAGTGTGTGTACTTTTACTCTGATGAAAACACATGTAATGTGCCAAAGTCAACCTGCATCATTGTTGTTCTAAAATTATTTATTTTACTTTAACTGCTCTGGTAATGATTACAGTGTTGTTATTAGATTCAAAGTCAGCAATAGATTTTCATTTCATCAGATTTTAGAAACCTCTGATCATTTAATGAGACTTTCACATATTTCTTCCAAAATTCAGTAATATAAGATATCATTATTATCATTGGTCATATGGAATAAACAAGAGACTAAAGGTGCAGTTGGCTCAGGGTCAGAAAAGTATCAAGTACTAAACAAAATGGAGTACAAGCAAAACATTTTTTCAGGTTAGCAGCCAAAATTGTTCATTGCAACCATTGCCTTTGGATAAAAAGTATCCTTCAGACAAGTTGTGCAGGTTTTTAGTGTCCAGTATCTCCTACCTGAAGGTGGGAGCTGAAACAGATTGACCAGGGTATTTCAGTAAATGTGTAATCACATTACATTTATCCTTTTACATGTTGTATTTTAAACCAAAACGTTTTGAGCTACACATGATCCGCTGCATAGACAGAATACAGATTTTTTTTGTGTGTGTGTAATAAAAATATAGAAAAACGTGGAAATCTTAATGTAATTTTAAGTATCAATATTGAACAAAAGCGTGTGTCTGTGTGTGAGCACATCTGGGATGTGTTGTGAAGCTCAGTGACTGCGTCTTGCCCGTCCTGCAGGTATCCTGGAACAGTCTGCGGTGTGGGTGGACGAGATTAACTACGACATGAGGAGGGACCGCAACAAAGGCATCTCCCCCCTCTCTCTGGGTCCCAGCAATCCACTGGGCATCGAGATAGACAAGTATGGATCAAAACCTTACAAATACACACGCACACAGCCCAATCAAACTGTCATAAACACAAGTGCCCTTGTCGCTGAGTCATGGTTTACATCCCTAAACAGAAACAAACTCTCCTCGTGTGCCAGCATTTGAAATATTGTGCCAGCATGGCAGTGGCTCTAACCGCTCCACACAGGGAGTGGAAACAACATAATTGTGTAAAGATGATAAAAAGGCATTTGGAAAGAACCTACATGGCTTCAGAGCGCAGAGAAGCCTCCCACGCGTCCAGCAGGGAGTGCAGAGGTTGTATGGTATAGTTTGTGTTGTCGATTTCTGGCATCTCTGGCTTAACATTTGTTTGGTTTAAAGGGGCCGGGGGCAAGTGACCGCTCGTGGCCAGAGACAAGACCCCAATAAAGAGGCTGTAGCGCTCACTCACTTCCAGGGAAACATTAAACATCCAGAAAAGAGTCTGCAGTGTTCCCTCTAAACAGCTATAAAAACACACAATCTGTGACCTAAAAGTTAGTTTATCTGACACATAAAGGCATCAGAAAGGAGATGTTTTGTTTATTGTCTGTAGTTTTATCTTCTGTAGGTGTTTCTGCTCACAGATTTCACAAAACCTAGAAAAGTTTTCAGTGATGACTCACTATGGCTGAAAATTAGAAGCTTTATATTCATGAAGATGTGGAATAATGAAAGATTTTTCTGTGTATATTTACAAGGTTCTTACACAAAACTCTTTTTAGGAACTCAAAACTCTTTAACCTGTAATCTTATTTTATAGCTAACATTTATCTTAGTGAGTTTTACATTCTTATCAATCAGGATTAGACATAAATATATCATCAATGACATTCTTAAAAGTAGAAACATTGTGTTACCGTGACTTACATTATAATACTTAAATTTTAAATTCTGGAAAACTTCTGAGTGGTTGTTTTAATATTTAAAACTAAACTGGATTTGATTTAATTTATGGGTCAAATTAACAATTTTGTGGATTCTCTGATATTTTTTTCACTCTGAAAAAATACTTTAGGTCACTCGAGTCATTCTTTTTGTATCAAATACAGTAGAAAACCCCACTTAGAACAAATGAACAGTTTTTTTTTGTTAAGTAGATTTATATCTGTATCAGATACTTAAAATTAAGATGTTACATAAGAAAACCTCTGTAAGACATTCATAATGTGGTTTTGCAAATCCAAAAGCACGTGGATATCTTGAATGTTAATTTTAGCTTAAAGGAATTGAGGTATGATGTCTGGAATTTAAGGTAGATTATATAAAAGAAAGCTAATTTTATTTATTGTTTATTTAAAAAATCTGCCTTATTTCTTCAAAATTTACTTTAATTTGAATATAAAACTTGAAGTCGGAAAACAAATTTACCATTTACATTTGAATTAAAAATCTTTCAAATATTTCATCAGAACGTCTGGAATATTTTTATCTGCACAAATGTTGAGCACCTCTAATATTTGTATAAATATTATTTTTTGTTTATGTGTGTAAAAAAAATAGACAGAAAGAAGCCGCTAATTGTTTTTTCTCTGTGCATTCGTGCACACGTCACCAAGGTCATATCATTTTGTTTCACAGAATCAAATAATTGACTCTTTTTGAGACATTGCCGTCTTCATATGAGTGTGTAGCAGCAGAGTGGGTGGTGGAGGGGAGAGGTTGGTTTGTGTAGACCACAGGTCATTAGCAGAGATCAAGCTTCCCTAATGAGGACTGGGTCCTCCAGGGGCACCCAGGCGTCACACACTGCACTTCCCACGCTGGATTCTCCCAGCCCTCAGTACTTCCTGGCTACATGCTGCCCCCTGCTGGAGAACTTGACCTGAAAAGCTTTCTCTCACAGGACACAATTTCTCTGCCACTTCGTTTTCATGACAGTTTGCAACAGATATATTCACCATAACAGTTTCTGCTCTGCTCATTGATGGGGTTTTTTTTGTTTGTTTTCATACTGTACATTTTATGCATATTTAATTTAATAATTGTGAATGTGTTCATCATTTTGGATCTGTTTTCTTGCAGAGGGAACATTCCACAGAAAGACCTAGAGCTGGTGTTTCCAGGACTGAGTGGAGACTTCACCAGCGAGAACTTCTCTGCAACCTGGTACCTCATAGAAAACCATGCAGGCTCCAGGTAGGTTCAGCTTTGGGAACGAGTAAATTGTCATCTCTTAACTACTAATAAAAAATGGAAAAACAGTGGAAAATAAGTTATCAGTTCATCTGTGTCTTTTTTGGGTTTTGGTCTGGAGGTTTCTTGTTTTTCCTTTTAGGTAAAACAACTAAACAGAACTGAGACATGGGATTTATTCCTGTTAGGTCTTCAGATATCTACTTGCAACTTATTGAGTCCCTGATGTGTTATCAACCTGCTTCATGTCAGATACTCAAACTTAGCATAAAACAGTTAAGAATGGGCATAAATGGCCAAAAGATTCTGTCAGTACTGCTGAAAATAGTACGATTTTAAAAGCTGTGTTGGGGATTAATCATAAGAATAAGATTGGAAGGCGTAAAGAAGCTGCTGGAAGTGCATGACTAATAAAAATGTCCAGGGCTATAAGCTCCGCCCTGAGAGTATCAGTACTCCCAAATGTTATTTCACCACTAAAAATAACCACTAAAACATATCCCCTCCATTTTATTCAGCTTGCTCATCAAGCAACACTCTAAAAGTCCTTATGTGTTGTGAAAAGTTTCAGAGGACAAAATAATTTTTTTAATGATTTTCTTTTCTTAATTTTAAAGAAATAAGATAAAATAAAGTACTGCTAAACAAACATCTGTTTATTTTGTATTCTAATTGCATGATATGAAACGAGTTTTTTTTAACAGGAAAGGGCATCTATTTGTTGGGGGTTTTGGACTAATAATCAGTGGCAGTGGGCTGTTTTGGTCATTTGTACACATTTTGCAAATAAATAAAGATGAACAATTCATTATTAGTGAAAAAAATAATAGATATTCTGATAAAAATTTACATTTTTTAGAATTGAAAAGTAAAATGATTCCTCACCTTGTTTTATGACGCTTGCTTAAAGGTTTATTTTGCCAAATCTTCACTTCGTCAGTTGTTCCTTCATAGAACAGTGAGGTGTGTGTACAAGGTAGCCTCTTGACCCATAAGTCCGTCGTGTCAGGGCAGAGCTGAGTTATTTTGGACACTCCTGCCTTCCTGTCCCCCCTGCTTAGCCTCCCAGTAACCCAGACCCCAAGGATCCAGCATGACCAGGGGCCTCTGTTTGGACCTCACTGGGTGACTGTTTCTTCCTGCAGAGGAAACCTCACTCAAGACTCTGACACACAGATACACGTAGTCACTGCAGCTCCAGATGTGTGTGTCCAGAAATGTCTATATACTCAGAAATGCACCTAATACACCTAATTGTACAAATATTTCAAGTTTATGCTTGTTTAATTTTGAAGCATTCTTTTTAATTGATTGTTATTAAAACGGCTAAGTCTTGGAGAAAAGGACAACAATATACTTTTGTTTTTACAGTTTTGAGCACCTGAAGGTTGCAGCCAATAACCTGAAGAAACAGGCTACGAAGAAGAATGAGGGAAGTCTGGGTTATGTGAAAGGAGGCCTCAGCACATTCTTTGAAGCTCAGGATGCTCTGTCAGGTAAAAGAGATTCACACATTTCAGAGCCAAACAGTCAGCTATTAGTGCACTAACTTTTGAAACTTCACTCCTCATCTCTGCTCTAATTTTTTGCAAATGTGCAAATGGACTTTGGATTTCTTTTCCTCAACATGTGGTTCAGCAGCGGTTGATTAAAGAGGCTCATTTGTGTGAAAACCCTCCACTTCATACTACAGTTACAGCAGCCAACCACAACATGCTTAATTCACCTTCATCAAAATGAGATCAGCTCTCACCTGTCACACGCTAACACTTGAATTTGAAAGTGGTTATAAACACACACGTGCACACACTCAGTGACCTTCAGATGTCAAAATGATTTCAAGGTAGGGGAGACTGACCGCTGTCGCTCTGCCAGGTACTTCAAATCAATTGTTCACGTTGTCATTCATGCTTTTGTCTGTTTACTTTCTGCTCCCGCCGTTACTTCCCCTTACTATTTATACGTACACTTTTCTGCCTCCATCTTTATTATTATTGCTTTCCGTATGTTTGTGCTCCGGTTGGAGGAGAGGCAATGTTTTCATTGTTAGTGGCTGAATCTAAATAAACGGAGCGGCCCAACACAATGCAGGCCAGAATATTAGGACTGATAGTGCTGATAGCAGGGCCAATAAGACCAATGGGAACAATGCACAGTCATTCTCACGTTCAGACTGAGCGTGCCTACTGTGTGCCCGCTGCCCCAATGGGAAATATACAGTCTCGAGGGACGCAGGAAGCTCCATGTATGTACTCAAGTGACCTGTCACTCAAGAGGACTTCACTGGTTCTTAATGACCTGCATCGTCACTGCAGTTAGTTCTCTAGGTTGCACAATAATCCATCTATTTTGGTTTTAAGTAGCTCTTTCTGGAGAGCAGCTTTTAACGTAGATTGGAAACAAAATTAATCAAGAATATTCCATTTCTGAATCATCTGAATTTTCTCTAAATTAACAAAATATCTCATGTTTTCTCCTGATGTATAAACAAATAATTGTGAGATAATATATTAGTCATTTATACATCCTCCAGAGGGACAATAAATAAACTTGAATATGTTAGTTCACCTGTTAAAGCACACATTTCATCAGTTTGTGATGTTAGTTGTTTTTATTTAGCTATTTTTTTCAGTGCTTGAGTATTCTTGACTTTTACTGAGGTTTTTTCAAGGTTTTGAAAGTGCTTGAATTTTAAATAAAACACTTGGAAGTAAATTGGTTGAAACACAACAACATTTTTCTTTTACTAAACAAGGAAGTGAGATGGTTGTTTTGAGCAAATTTGAGCAGTTCATAATTATATAAATCAACACCAGGTGATAAAAATCTTAAACTCACCTCGAATGCTTGAATTTGATTTCATCATACATGTAAGAACTCTGTCTTTTCACACTTTTCGTGACCTTTTTTCATATTCTAGTATAATATTAGTCTTTTTCTGCATCCTATCTACACTAACGTTCAGCTTTCATGTTTTTTAAAATAGCATCTTAATCTAACAGGAGTAAGAGTTCAACTACTTAAATGAACCAACTGAGAACAGGAGCAGACAGTTGTTAAATCATTTTACTTGAATGTTGTATGACTCCTACTTTTCAAAAGATTTTTTTTCCCTCAGTAAGATAAACATTGTCTCATATTTGGACCAGCAGCGGGACTTGAAAGTTCATTTTTAAGCTTCCAGACCCCTGTCTTCTCACTCTGACTCATTACAGCCCTACAGCATCCTTTTTCAGCCAAGGTTTGGCTCTTGGTTTTGAAAAATGAAGTAGTGGCACAGCATGGTTAGCTCAAGTGGATATATTCCTTACACTGTGTTCGGTGAGCCAAACCAACATAGCAGCCGGCACGCAGCTTGTGAGCCGGCCAGCCTGAGACAGCTCTGCAGCACCTCGGTGCCAGGGCTGGTTAGCACAGCTGTCGGAGCGACCGTGAATCCTTTCTTTGTGTCTCTGCAGAGTTTGGCTGGTCTTTGTTGTTCTGAGTCGGTCCAGATGAACCTCACCTGAGAACTTGATGTAGGAACTTTAAAGAAATGACAGCGCTTGTTCGTGTTGTGCTTCCAGAACGCTCAGTCACCAGCGTGACTTTCTCGTCTCCTGTTTGTGTTCGTTTTCAGCTCTGCTTGCGTGTGAGATTTTATTAATGACTTTAATTGAAGTCTGGGGTTATTTTTGAATGTGTGTGATGGGCTGCCTGCAAGGTGGAAAGGAGGAGGAGAGGCCAGATCTGGGTGGAAAATGTTTAGGACTTTCTACTCTTTCATTCATTTTAATGGCTTTTCAGTTGCACACACTAAGCTTCTCCAACAGCAACGACAAAATAAAGTCCAGCATTTTTTTTGTAATAAGATGAAATTTACATTTTTGCATCTACAAGCCAGAAATCTTTTCATCTACAAAGCTGCTTGGATTAGTTGACTAATTTCAGTTTTTGGCCAACAGGTTGTGGTCTTAGAGCCTCTGAAGCATAGATCAGCAGTACTCAATCAAGCTGCCAGACCTGAGCTTGAGCCAAATCCATCTTTATCCTTTTACATTTTACTTTTGATTTTGGCAGAATCCTTTCTCCAAATGGCATGGCAGCATGTCATTAGGTCACAGTGAACTTAGTATTTAATGCCAAAATAATTAATTCTACTGAAAACATGAAAATGGTTCAGCTGAGCTCCACACAGTTTGCACAGCATCTTCAAGTGTATGAAAAAATAAACCTAAAACACATTTAGAGGAGTATTAGGACCATTTATTAGAACTTGGTTGATGAGCTTTTGGTCTGAGTCTGGCACAGATTTCTTTAAAAACTTGATCCAGGCTTTTTTGGTCCAGATTTTTAGGTTCAGCCATGTTGGATGGAGACTGTAAGTGATGTGTTAGCACGCAGAGGATGTGTTATGAATGACTCTCAGTCAGTAAAACCTCAGATTTTAGCTCAGTATCTGTAAAACCGTCTTATTGATTGCCATATTTGTGTTTTCTGATGTCAATTAGCTGTAGTAGCCATGAGTAAGTTTAACCCTAAACTTTAGTCCCTTCTAGATGCACTTTAATTGTGAACTTTCTGAGAGGATAATTTTAAAACATCCTGTAGTTCATGAAACATTTTGCTAACTGTACAGATAAATGCCACAAACCTATTGCCTGCCTTTCATAATTAATAATTATTTTATTTTTTCTTCAAATCAATAACAGTTTATGAAGATGAGCAGGATGTGAAAAAGATAAATGATGAAAATCTTCAGTGTTTTTGAATATTTTTTATTGTTTCTAGACTCTGAACCTTAGCATACATATTTTTGCATCCAGATAATGTGATAAAGCATCGGAAAGGCTGTGAAGTGTATTTATTTCCAGCTGTCCTGTTACTAATCATCATAGAGGGGTGTTAAAAGACAGCTGAGAAAGATGGCAGTAGGAAAAGGTTCATTAATTCATTCATTTTCAAACACTTTTGATTTCTGTAGTTTCTTCTCTTCCTTTTAGCATTTCCCTTCAGGGGTCGCTTTAATTATAATTTTTTGTTTAAGCTATTATTTTTATAAGTAACAAAATATATTCTTGATTTGTTAAATGTGAATTCTTATTTTGCTTTGAGGAAAATGGTTCTTTAACCACTTAAATGAGCTGGTTTTGGTCATAAGGCCACACTGACAAACTGTCTGACTGAATGAGTGTCAGATTGTCAGGGAACAGTGTGGTGTTTCTACTAAAATGTTGAAATTTGAGGTTTTTCATTGTTGTGTGAAGAGGAAGTCTCCCAGTGATGCAGGAAACGGAACAGCTACCGTATTCCAAAAATGAAAGATTCCCAGGGCTCGTTCCCCGCGTCCTCAGCCCCAGCAGGAGTCAAAACATCTCCAGCTTTAGAAACCAGGGGCTCTGTATTTTTATTTTTATTCCTTTTTTACACAAAAAAAAACTCTGTGGTTCCAGGAAGTGAAGTGGGAGCTGCAGCTCTTCCTCAGGTCCTGGCTTCATGTGTTATCCGGACCCTGACCTGATGTTTAGCTTAGCGTAACGTCATCAGCCGCTCAGTGTGTGACAGGAGCAGAGGACACACAGCTGGCAGTGGGGCAAAGGGGAGTCTGGAGACACGAAGCAGACCTGCAGTGTGTGTCTTCCATTCTGCTAAGCCCTATCAATCCTGTATTCACACACACACATCTGCGTATTTTCATCCTAACCTGCTGGTTGTGTAGTGAGGTCCAGTGATGTCCGTGCTGATTAGGCAGTGACATGTTTGAACGGTGTGTTTTAGAAATTCCTCAGTCTGCCTCGAGGCTTCTGTCTGTCAGAATGAACCCATATTTATTTACAGAAATCTCCCCTTCACTTTGCCTCATGCTGTCAAACTCTGCTTTCAGCCAGTTTGAGTTTTAGAGAAAGAGAAAAGAAACTGAGTGTTTCTTTACTGTTTCGTCATCTTACTTTGTCGTCATCCTTTAGATAAAAAACGCTTGTTGCATATTTGTGTCGCTTCATAAGTATTCACGAGAGGGTCTCCTAAACCCTCCGCCTCTCTTCCACTCTGTCAATAAACCCACACTGCAGCTCTCAGCGCCCAGCTGCCCACTACTGCACACCATTTATTTATTCACTGGGGCAGCCCCACCACTCACTCTCCCTCCTTTCCCTCTCTCTGTTTTCTCTTCATTCCATCTTTTCAAATTCCCTCTCCTGCATGAAGCTCTTCATGCTAAGTGACAGATCAGAGTTTTGGCATGTTATTTTTCACACATTCATATTACCTCCTGGTCAAAGAGCTTTAACTGTCCCAGAACTGCGGTTGTGTCCGTGACCAGGTCATGTCCTTGTTGTGTGAGAACAGGCTGAAGTGGGTTCAACAGCAGCATCTGTGGGTGGAGAACCAGTGAGGTTATCTCACATCTACCACTGGGGCAGAGCCTGTTTATTGTTTTACCTTCAGTTCCTGAAGCTAAAAATGTTCCCGTCTTCGGTGACTGGTCACGCTGTAATGTAGAGAACGAGGAATCATTTTCAGATTCCTTATCGGCCTTAACATTCTCAAAGGTATGAATTGTTTTAGCTTTTGTTGTTTTGTTGAAAATTATGATTTTCTCCTCCAGCTATCCACCAGAAGCTGGAATCTGATGGAACGGAGAAGGTGGAGGGATCAATGACCCAGCGACTGGAAAACATCCTCAACCGTAAGTGTTTTATCATTTTAGATCCTACAAAATAAAATGTGCATCTTGTTAGAATGAACACCTGGTTGGTTTGAGAGTTTTCTAATGATCCAAACATAATATAAACATAAAAGATGTAAAAAACCAAAGTGAATGTGAGAAGAGGCAGGCTTGTGTTCAGCCGTTGTCACCAACAGTTTTCGTACAGGACAGACACATCTGCGCTGTGTGTGTTCATTCAGCTCTGCAGAACCTGCAGAGGTCCCACCGTTGTATGTTATACATGATAATGAGACTACTCTAATGGAGGGTCAATAAGCCGACTCTTTTCCTGAAGTGTAGAGTAAATAAACCTCTTAGCCGGACATATCTTTCATCCCTACAAATGCAGACTTAAAGGCCCGTTGGCCCAATGGGTCTAGGCCTCCATTCACCCCCCAAAACCTGTGCATGAAGCACGCAGCACCACTCAGCCAATCACAAAGCTGCTTTGTGAAGCACAGCAGCTCTGATTGGTGAGTGAAAAATGTTATAAATATTTCTCTGTTTCAGCTTTTTTTTCTTTCAGGAATTTTGGTTGTGGGGGTGGGATTTTGTTTTGATTAGAATAACTTTTTTTTCCTATCTGATGGAGTAACCAGGGCCACCCACGAAGCTTTTTAGCTGCTCAAAGGTCCCACCAAGCAGGCTAAGAGACAGTTGTCACTTTCCTCTTAGCGACTTTAGTTCCCACTCCTCTTCTTTTTATGTCAAATAACATCCAGAGAAAGAGGAAAACCAGAGACCAGCAATAAGAGGGAAATGTGGTATCAACATTTATTTATACAGTATCCCAGTTTCTCATTTTCTCCCACCTCTTTCCCTCTCACTCTAATTTTTTCTCGCTCCGTCTTTCTCGCAGGAGCGAGCGATACCGCAGATACTCTCTTCCAGGAGGTCCTGGGTCGGAAAGACAAAGCCGACTCCACACGCAATGCACTCAATGTCCTGCAACGTTTCAAGTTTCTCTTCAACCTGCCACTCAACATCGAACGCAATATCCAGAAGGTACTTTACACAAAGATATGTGTACAAAATAACAGAAACACCAGCTTATAAACAAAGTGCCAGATTCAGAATGAAAACCACATGTTTCGGTCTGAGTCCTGACGTGTGTGTGGTGGGATTTTAGGTCATTAAACAACATTTTCTTGCATATTTGAGTTAAAAATATTAACAATCTTGACCCAAAAACTTGTTATAAAAGGTCCAGGGCTGTTTGAATGTGGTATCTTTGATGCAATCCTTCTTGAATTTGTGAATATTTGTTTTGAGGTACAATTTGGATGACTCTCAAGCAGAGAGTGGAGCTAGAGAGGCTTAAATACACAGTGGATGTCATGATTGATGAGTTATTTAAAAAAAACACTGCATTATTAACTGACGTTTGTTCCCAGGGAGATTACGATGTGGTGATCAATGACTACGAGAAAGCCAAGTCTCTGTTTGGAAATACTGAAGTTACAGTTTTCAAAAAAGGTCACTTATCTTTATCTGTATTTTGTTTTAACAATGGCATGAGATGAAGTAAATGAGTTCTATTTGTTTTTGCTAGTTTTTAATCATCTTGATTCTGCTGTGCTTCAGTTTACGCCGAGGTGGAGACGAGAATCGAAGCTCTGAGGAATCTTCTGTTGGACAAACTGCTTCAGACACCATCAACGCTTCACGACCAGAAACGATACATCAGGTTTTGTTATGGTTTTTAAACCCTTGCTGGCTGTTTTTCATCATCTTTCTGTCTTTTATTCACATTTTGTTGTTTAAATGCTTTCAAATTTGGATTACTTTGAAGAAAAGCCTTACTTTTTTGCTTCCTGCAACCTACATTTTACCTTTAATCTTTAAATATAAAGTCAAAATGAATCTTTTAAGCTTTGTCATTGCACTCCTTTTGGTTCCTTGGGTTTGTTTATGTCATTGTTTACCTAAACTTCAACCTCCGCCTACAATTATACATTTTTACGTCTCACTTTTCTCAAGTCTTCTCATCTTTCTATTATGTGGCTCTTTTGTTTTTTGGTTCTTTTTTTCCGTTCCCTCCTTCTGCTTTTCTTTCCCTCTTTTCCTTGCTTATCCATCTGCCCATTCATACTTGTGGTCTCTCCCGATTTATTATTGTTAGGACCAACCTGTCAGGATCACAGAGACCAGTTCTCAGCCACATGGTAACATCTTTCATCCTGGTGCATTAGGCTCAGCTCTGAACGCCCACTCAGCTCCTGTTTACTCTTCAGGATTTTGTGTGTGTGTGTGTGTGTGTGTGTGTGTCGGGGGGGGTGCATGTGCTTGTTTTGTTCGTGAGGGTCTCACTTGAACTTTTGAAAGATGCCACCTAATGAGAAACAAGCAAGCAGCTGGTTTCTGGGTTGAAAGTGGATGAAACCAGGCCCCAGCTTAGACGCTGAGTCATCTGATATTCCAAAGGACACTCGAGTGATGTTCAGGAAATAAACTCCTAGAGATGGATTATGATTACTGGGGTGGAAAAGAACTGTTTGTAGCGCTCAGAAGATCAAAAAATCCTTTTAAAGCCTGATTTGTGTCTGCATTTAGACAGAAAAATACACATTCTGCTGACTTTTTATCACTTTGATTGATGTATTCATTTGTTGGATGTTTAGAATATTTTACCATATTTTGACTGTATCTTAACGAAACTCGTAAAGTAATCATTGGATGTACATCTACAATTGATGTGTTGACAGATGGTACAAAATTTTGTAAGACTTCACATTATTTTCAAGATTTGACCAAAACAGCATTAATTCCATCATTGCTCAACATAAGATCATTTAAATTCAACTCTGGATATAAATTCTTTCAAGGATTGAACGGTCTTTCATCTCTTCTGCATTTATTGGCTTAAAGTTTTTGTATGAATACTATATTCTTGATGTAATATCTTTAATTCTCACTGGGATGTCTATTTAAATATTTATTAGTGGAAAAACTGTCTTATAAAGTGAGGGAAAAAGTTGTTCAACTTTTTTGGTGGCAGTTTATCAGGGATGTTTATTTTCTTAAACAATCTTCCTTTTGAAGAAGTACAAAATATCAAGATGCATTTGAACATGTATCATACTTTATTGTTATCTTAAGAATCAAAAATCTCTAATTGAATTTTATGTTTGAGATAATTATATTTCTGTTTTTAAGAAAATGTTAAGAAGTAAAAACTAACTTTATAACTTTTAGTCAGTGTTATAACGTAGTAGATTAATCATCTTTACAGGTGAAATAGATTTTGTTGACTGCAGCATGTTGTAAACATTCATCTTTAGTGTGTTTTGTCCTCTATTGGCTTGAATATATATTTGCTCACCTTTATTTGTAGACGACACATTCTTAAGAACCAGAGGAACAGCCTCACCTAAATAAAGATCAGCATTATACTTCTTTTTTTCAGCCACTAACATTTACAGAATTTACACCAGTTTTTTTTTTTTTTTTTTTTGCTGCTTTAATTTGAAGGAGTGTGTTTTGTTTTATGGAACAAATTAATTGAGATTGGAAAACGTGAATTGGTTATGGACTTCATTTTCTCTTAAAGGACGAAACACTTTTCTCATTGCAAACAAACACATCTGATTTCTACACAGAGGAACATGTTCTTTCTTTTTCTCCATTGAGTGTTTGTTTGTCTCTCTCTGTGTTTGTGTAGGTATCTGTCAGACCTGCATGCTCCAGGTGACCCAGCGTGGAAGTGTATTGACGCTCAGCACAAGTGGATCCTGCAGCTGATGCAAAACTGCAGAAACGAGTTCATCGGTGGCCAGAGAGGTGACTAACAAGATTTGACACACAAAGTGAAAAGCCCCTATTTAGCATTTCCAATCATGCAGCAAGTTGATGTCATGTGAGCCTGGAAGTAGCCGAGGAAAGAGAGGTTCAGCTGCCTCTCGGTCACTCCAGCCCTCTGCTCACATTCCCTCCTCAGTCACCGCCCGCCCATGCCTGTTCTGTTCGAGGCCTGCGTGTTTATTTTTTCATGAACGTATGAATAAGATGAAAGCGAGGCAGCGTTGGCTTTGGATTTAGGTTTCAGAGCCTGACACGTTACCGCACACATAAACTCTTTTTTTCCCCTTTATTTTTTTTCTCCCTCACACAGTGCTTCACAGATGGATTGGAACAATTAACCCCAATTAAAGCTGTTCCTCTGTTAAATCAGCCAGCAGAAAAATGTGGATGTGAAACCGTCCACTCATGAAGATTCTCCAACCACATTTTAGACATTTTACACACCAGGAGAACACAGTGAGTGAGAGGGCCGCTTCACATTGTGCAGCTGGAACATAAACATGCCTAATGCTAAGGGTAACAGTGATTTCCGGGGCTCAGGCTCCATGGATCTGATGGAGGGGGTTCAGTTTGCATTCTGCCGTTTTACATTTAACACCATCGTTATCATGTCAGACGTACCATGAGGTCCCTGTGCTCTGTGAAGAAGAGCATGTCGAGACTCTACCTACTGAGTTACTGCCTCCTTAACTCTAGGCTATTTCTAAACTCTCATTTTATTAATATGAGCTGCTGCCTTTTGGCTGCTTCCACAGCAGCATCCTCAGAAGAACTTGGAGAACTTCTTTTAATCCTTCACAATAAGAGTCTAAAACATACCTCAAAACATCTGAAGCTTATAAAAAAGTTTATTAATACTTTTCTCCAATAAAACTCAATCGAAGAACAGTGTTAATAAACTATTTTTTAAGCTTTAAATGTTATGAAGAAATAAAGAAAGGTTGTTTTTTTTAAAGTCCAGAGTTCTTCCACAGAAGATACCAAAAAAAGCAGCTCCTATCAATAAAAGGCCCCGTTGTTTATTTACTTTTAACTTTTAATTGAAAATAGTACATTAACTTTTTTCTTGACATGCAGAATTTATTTTGGAAACAATATTTTGACACTTGTCTTGGCATTTCAACTTTATTCTCAATACTATAGCCTTGTTTGTTTGGGTTTTTTTCTCTGCCGTGCCACCAACACTCCTTGGTTTAGTTTTTGTTTGTTTGTTTTTGTTATTCTTATAATATCATGAAACTAAAGAAAAATTATAAACAACACTTTGCAGCTGATCTGCTCAAACAAGATGAATAACAGACTCTTAAAAATCAAAAACTAGATCTCAGTGATCAGTCATTGAACTCAATCTAATTTGCTGATAATAAATATTTGCAGATATGCAATTAGTGAAGTTTTTTACATCAGATAAAACTAAAACACTTGATAAAGTTGAGAAACAGGACTTGAAGTTCCTACTGACAAGATATAGTTTTATTTCAACAGAGCTCGATCCATTAATCATAAGTCATCACTTCAGTCCACTAGATGACAGCTGTTTGTTTTTGCATAACTATGAGATCATTTGTGAGGAAGATCTTAAAGAATGCGTAAATGTAGACAACTCTTTGCAGTTATTGTTTCTATATGACTTGTTATGGTTAAAGAAAGCTTTGCCTTTTTTATTGATTTGAGGCAATAAGTGTTATAATAATTAGTTAAATGTGCATCAATATTAAGGTAGTAACATCTCCATATATCTTAGAATTTATGTAGTTTAGTAGTTTTTTTCAGTGCATGATTGAATTAGATATAGAGACATGCACTGCCAAGTGGTAGACCTGCCAGTTAATGATTTAAAAGATTTCATTCAGAAACATAAAAGACCGTAAATGCATGCAAGTTTAAAAAGATAAAATGCAGTAAAAAATAAAAACTTGAAGATATTTAGCAAGTTAAAATTTGTGGAGAGATTATTTAAGCAGCATTTCAGGGTCACATGACACAAAAACAACTTTTATCACTAAATCGATTCAACTTTGATTTTTTAAAAACACACATCAAGTCCTCTTGATGCTGTTTGTTTAGTTAAATCTTGTAACTCTTTAATAGCAGGTTATTTTTAGAGAAAAGCCTTCTTGAACCTGTAAACTGTAGTTCTAAATGTGTCCACTGTGCCAAAAGCTCAGTGGTTTTTATGTAGGTCTGGTTTGGGTGCAAGTAAAGCATCCAGTTTAAAGTAAATAAATAGCCACCGGGACCCCTACCAGTGGAAAAACTATGAGTACATTTTAGGTGTTTAAACAAATGGTGTCATTCTCCTAGAAAGGACAGACGTCACGCAGAACAAACAGCACACACTCATACATAACGGTGCAGAGAATCTTTGATTTTTGTTTCGTTTTTTTTACACATTCACACAGCTGTCACGTGTACCTCAACTTGTTCGCCTCACACACACCTGGTTTCTATTTACCATCTTGTCTCTGTGGTCCGAGTGAGAAACCTTTACCTCCTGAAACATCCCTCCACCCAGGCAGCCATTATCACAAAACCACATCCACTAACCAGCTCTTCCTCCCTCCATATCACCATGATCCCCTCTCTTACCTCTACCATCCTCATCAGCAGCTTCCTCTTCCTCCTCATTCAGCCCCACGTGGCAGAGATTATTTGTCTGTGACGGAGTAGCCATTTCTGCACTAACTGGAGTTATTTTCTGTTTTCTAGTCGAGAAAACGAGACCAGAGGTTGTCCTGGTGCAGTTATCGCTCCATTAATTACTCAATGAGCTGTCTTAAATGTGAATTAGAACAATCCATCTTTCTGGGACCATGAAGGCTTAGTTTACTTGCTTTTCCATGTCTAAACACTCCCAGCATTCTCCTTACGATCAGATTGCTCAAATTAAACTAATCTGCCAACAGCAGTACAATTAGCACACATTTATTTTGAGGGAAAAAACTTGGTTATGAATTAACAATTAAAGGGATTTTAGTGTTGAGACATTTTTTGGGGCTTTGTTGACACTACTTTAAGAAAACCTTTTGAAAATTACATTTGAATCTGACAACTTCTGGCATATAACTGGACACCAAGTTCTACTGTTTTATTAGATAAGAATCACAATAGTTTTAATTGGCATAATATGGATGGAAAACTAAGAAATTACTAAAACAGTCATTTAAAATATTATTTGTGCAACTGTGTTTTATTACTGAAACTAATTTTCATTTCAAAAGTTGTAACCAGACATATTTTTATGAAATTTTGCAAGTCGGTACTAGAGTTCATTTTTTTAATGAAAGCATAAATCCTTAATGAGTGAACCTCACAAAAACAACAAACAATAAGAAAATGGGTAAATAAAAATGGTATGAAGGCATTTAGAGAGTGAAAGTGACGAGTGTTTTTGTTGTTTAGTGTGGGAATACATTTGAAGTTTGTGTACATTTAAATATGGAGCTGCGTGTGTGTGTGTGTGTGTGTGTGTGTGTGTGTGTGTGTGCGCGCGCGTGTGTGTGTGTGTGTGTGTGCGCGCGCGTGTGTGTGTGTGTGTGTGTGTGCGCGCGTGTGTGTGTGTGTGTGTGTGTGTGAGATATGAGAACTTTCATCTGTTTACAGATAGTCTGACTCAGTTGAGAATTTCCTTACATTTTCTAGTCTGCTGTGTTGTGTGTTCGACCATCTCAACCACATTTGCTCCTCAGCTTGGGGATTTCTCAATACTTGCTTACACACTGCGTTCAGCCTGTGACTCACCAGCACTCTTTTCTCTGTGTGTGTCAGACACATGTTTTGGAAATGTGGCCGTCCATCTCCCTTCGTTTACACTAACTCCATGTAGGCGTTTTGCAGCGTTGCACGAACTTGTCTCTTAAGTTTCATTTTCATTGTTGCAGTTTTGCTCTTCTCTTGGCTTTACTGCTGTTTCGCTTTCATTCCTTTTTCATTTATCCACCCCCCCAAATCCCGTCTACTTTTACTTTTAAATGAACTTCCAGATTAATTAATTTCACTGAAATTATGTCACTTGCTGAGGTAACGGTGCAGTTCCATAGCTCCCTGTTGCCACCTAGTGGAGCTCTGGTGTAACAGTGTGGGCGACGTAAACCCACTTCACCCCAGCAAACACAAACCCATGAAGCTCTGTTTCCCCCCAGTGGAAATAACAGAACATTCTGAGCTGTGGGTCAGGTCAGAAATGGATCAGAACACAAATAAAGAAAAGAAGAGGCTGGATTGTTTGGTGTGAAAACCTGCTAAGCTTATTGAGGAATGTGGATTTATGAAAATGGCTTATTTGAAATCTGAAGTATGTGTTTCTTCGTCCTCCAAGTTCATATATCGTTTTCTTGTTTGTCAGTGGGCATTGGAGCGCTGGATCTGGAGGGGGATACCCGTCCGTCCACCCTCGGCAGGCTGAGCCACTCTACGTCTCTGAAGAGAGGGGGCAGTCTCCGGTCGCCGCGACCCAGCAGTGAGTGCACCTTCACCCACACACTGTGCCGAGGAGGGGCTTCCCTGTCCTCAACTACACTGCTGTTTTTGTTTGTGTAACACTTTCTGTCATGTACAGTATTTAGGGGAATCTCTTTTTATCACCCAGTACAGCAGCACAGTGAAAAAAAATCGTCTTTATTCCAGGAATGAGTTTGGTGTGTGATTCTTTGAATGTTTAGATGTTTAACTTTTCCACCCACCACTTTTTATCTGTATTTTTTGTGTAAATTTATGTTCCCATTTCTTGCAGCGTGGCGCTTTGAAACTCCACAGCAGGTTCAGTTTGTGGAGAAACTTTCAGATGTGGTGATCGGCCAGCTGCCCAACTTCTGGAAGCTCTGGATCTCGTATGTTAATGGAAGTCTTTTTAGTGAGGTAAAAAGTCCAGGAACCAAGTCACCAGTTTGTTGAACTGGTCAGTGGGGTTAGGCTGGAACTCAAAGACTGGGAATTCACTTCTAGAGGGTTTGTTCTTTAAATCCATCTCACTGGGCTGTGACTGGTTAGTTGGAGACACAAAATTTGCTAGAAAATTTACGAATTTTCAGTTAGAATCCAACAAATAAATATGCAACTTTCACGTGACACTTGTGCACTTTGCTTTAATATTGCCACAAAGGATCTCAATTACATCTTATTTTATTTTAATTTTGTAATTTGCACTTTCTGACTCTCAAAAATACTATCAAGAGCATTTTTGAGACAGGTTTCTGATGACCACTACAAATCTTTGATTATTTTGAGAGAAGATGTCCATGTTCAAACTTCCTGTGACATAAAAGAGAGGTCTTGTGATTCACATGAAAAAACTGAGAAGCGTCAGAAATGTTTGAGATATTTTGGAAACTAATCTGTCACCAACGGATGCAGCCCAGAGAGATGCTGGCTTTAGGAATACCCTGCACTGTTTTATAGTTTTTGAACTTTCTGGTGAAGGCATCAAAACAAAAATACAGCTATGAACTCACTGAGGCACAAAAGGAAATTTTCCCTGATGCAATGCAAAGAAAAAAGTATAAAAATTCAGAATCTATTTTTAAAAGAATTGTTTTATAATGAGTTATTGTTTTGTGGTCCTTTTCTATCTTTTAGCTTGTTTTTCAATCAAATTAAGCTTCTTTTTATGTTTTTTTCTGCAGACTGGAGAGAAATCTGGTCAAGTTGAGAAATCCAAGAAGAACGCCAGACAGAGACAGAATGACTTTAAAGTATGAGGAAGTGTCTTTTATAAACTGACATTTAATTTTGGTTTTTAACTCCCAAGAATGTGTGAAACACATTACATTCACCGTTCTGTCGCCTCTTTTACAGAAAATGATTGAGGAGTTGACCAACAGACTTGTGAGGTTTATCCGAGGCGCCCTCCTCCCCACCACGATGCCCCCAGCGGAGCTGAAACTTTATGGAGGCTGGGAGGACAAGACGGAGCTGACGGGAGCCTGGCTGACCCAAATCATACACACCGTCAGGTTCTCACTCCGAGTTTTCTGACATGATTCTCAGTGATGATGAGTTCAATCTTAAAGGGTTTTAATGCTTCATTAACACATCACCTGTCTCTGCTTCAGGGCTTGTCACGAAGCTCTGTCGACTCTGGAGATCCCAAACGATTTGCTGCAGGTGATCCAGGATCTGCTGTTTGAGTTGAGGGTTCACTGTCTCATGATGACCCTGCTGCACACGACAGGAGGTGAGATAGGGTTCATATTAATAAAAGTAGCTTTCACACACGAACACTGGAGACAGTCCCTGTTGACACATTTTAGAGTTGGATTGAGATGAGTTCTTAAAACTGGAAACTAATTCAATTTCTTGCCAAACAATGTCAATATTTATCATTTCTAGAAGATGTTCACTTAGCCCTTTGTTTTTGTTTGGTAAGATATCTACAAAAAACAATTTCATGCCACAGCTGCATGTTCTGATTTTGTAAAACTTACTTAAAATGAAAATAAAATGCTGTAATTAATAAAAAATTATGATTCATTTACACCTACTTGAGTCTAAACTTTCAAATACGTATGCAGTTAAGTCAAGTGCTCCAAGACTTAAATGGGAGGTTTTGTTTATCAATATTATTTTAAAAAAGGGCTCCAAAAAGAAAAATTTTGATATAAAGAATTTTAAGGTTTCCCAAACATTAAGGAGTTCCAGTAAAGATGTTGGTTGTTTTCAGTTGTGTCTCAAACTTAAAGCAACTGTAAACAAGATGGGAGGAAGTTCAAATGAAAACTGGCCAGAAAATGAAAACTGCTTTTCTAGAACCAACAACCAGCTGTTTCTTACTGTTCTGAAATCCAAACTCATAATTAAAGGTGATGGTGCTTTAGCGTTGACAGCTCCTATAGAACAACCTACCTTTACACATCAGCTCAGGCCAAAGTTTAGGAGACTTTAAAATGCTCCTAAAATCCCACTTCTACTCCCAGGCTTTGTTTTGTTCCCTTTATGTGTTAATTGTTTTTACTGCTTTTTATTACCCGTCCCTGATTTTATGACCATGCTTTTATTGTTATATGTTTTTGTGATGTTGTTTTTTTTCTGGACAGCACTTTCGTGCAGCTTTGTTGGTTTTAAAGTGCTTTAAAATGAATCAACACTGACAGAGAAAAGGTTCAGTGATCTAATTTAGAACCCAGTCAAAATAGGAAATCACTTATTTGTTGATGGAAATAAAGCAGCTGCAGAAATCTGTTGCAAAATAAGCGAAACCCCCAAACAAACAATCATAAATCAATTGTTTAAACCTAATATTTTATTTAATTTGCTGTCTAATAATGCATTTCTAAATAATACCTGATTGCATTTATAATCAACAATATGCAATTAGTGTGAAGTGTAGAATTTTAACACAACAGAAATAAAAAGCTTTATATTTAAATATATTTTATAACACAAGAATGAACTTGTTTATTTCTGATGAACCCTATAAAATCTCTGATTGGTGGTCAGGTTCACTCAGCTCATACAGGTTGTGATGGAGAAAGTGTTATGAGACCAAAACCAGACATGTTGAGTTTCACTTGTGGTTAAATATGGTCATTTTGAGAAGAGTGACTGGTTTTTGCTGAACTCCCCACACCTCCACCTCACAACTCACATTTACACACACAAACACACACATACACAAACAAACTGTGGTCTGGGCAGAAAGTTTGATTTTGTCATGTGGTTTTTCCTTAGATACTTTTAATTTTGTGTTTATCTTTTTAGTAATAAGCCAGCTAAATAGTTTTCACACTTCTTGCTGCATAGAGAAGACCTGCAAGTTTTGTAGACTTTTGTCATTTCCCTGTTGCTCCATTTCTGTGCTTTTACACATTTAGACGTCAAGAGGCTTGCTGAGAAGGAAGATTGGCTCGTAGATAACGAAGGAATCACCAGTCTGGTAAAGATGTGTCACTGCACCAAGCAGAACATTCACCTTTCACTCACAGTTTTTTTTGTTTGGTTTTGTCTGGCAGCTTGAATGTCTTTAAGGAGCAGAACAAGACTGTTATTTATAGTATAATGCTTTTTATAAAACTATTTAATTGCCTTTTTTCATGAAAAAACATGTTTATGTTTATATTGAAGAGTCCAAAATTCTCTTTCTCAGGCAAACGAGAAAAAGTTTACATTAAAACATTTCCACGAATCACTCTATTTCTCCTCTTTACCTGCAGCTTTTAGTAAATTCTTAAGGTTTAATCTAAAAATGCCCAGCCTGCTCTGATTGGTCAAAAAACTACACAAAAATCTCTTAACATATTAAAACAAAGAAATGCCTGACCATGGGGTGGGAATGTGGACTTTTGATTTTCTTTGCTGTAGGGATGGGGCAAAATCAAACCTCGCCTCGCCTCGCCTCGCCTTCCTCCGCTTATCCGGGTCCGGGTCGTGGGGGCAGCATTCTAAGTCGGGCAGCCCAGGCCACCTTCTCCCCGGCCAAGTCCACCAGCTCCTCAGCTGGGACGCCCAGGCGTTCCCAGGCCAAACTGAAGATGTATTTCCTCCAGCTTGTCCTGGGTCGACCTGGGGGCCTCCTGCCGGCAGGACATGCCCAGAACACCTCCCGAGGGAGGCGTCCAGGAGGCATCCTTACCAGATGCCCGAACCACCTCAACTGGCTCCTTTCGATATGGAGGAGCAGCGACTCTACTCCGAGTCTCTCCCGGATGTCCGAGCTTCTTACCCTATCCCTAAGGCTGAGCCCGGCCACCCTGCGGAGGAAACTCATTTCAGCCGCTTGTATCCGCGATCTCGTTCTTTCGGTCACTACCCAAAGCTCATGACCATAGGTGAGGATTGGGACGTAGACCGACCGGTAAATCGAGAGCCTTGCTTTCTGGCTCAGCTCTCTCTTTACCACAACAGACCGGTTCAGCGTCCGCATCACTGCAGACGCTGCCCCAATCCGCCTGTCGATCTCCCGCTCCCTCCTTCCCTCACTCGTGAACAAGACCCCGAGATACTTGAACTCCTCCACTTGAGGCAGGACCTCTCTCCCGACCCGGAGTTGGCAATCCACCTTTTTCCGGTCGAGAACCATGGCCTCAGATTTGGAGGTGCTGATCCTCATCCCAGCCGCTTCACACTCGGCTGCGAACCTTCCCAGCAAGAGCTGAAGGTCAGAGCTCGATGAAGCTAGGAGGACCACATCATCCGCAAAAAGCAGAGACGCGATTCTCCTGTCACCAAACCCAACCCCCTCCACACCACGGCTGCGCCTAGAAATCCTGTCCATAAAGGTTATGAACAGGACCGGTGACAAAGGGCAGCCCTGGCGGAGTCCAACCCTCACTGGGAACAGGTCCGACTTACTGCCGGCTATGCGGACCAGACTCACACTCCTCTGGTACAGGGACTGAATGGCCCTTAACAAAAGACCATCCACCCCGTACTCCTGGAGCGCCCCCCACAGGGTGCCCCTGGGGACACGGTCATAAGCCTTCTCCAAATCCACAAAACACATGTGGATTGGTTGGGCAAACTCCCATGACCCCTCCATCACCCTAGCGAGGGTAAAGAGCTGGTCCACAGTTCCACGACCAGGACGAAAACCACATTGCTCCTCTTCAATCTGAGGTTCAACTATCGACCGGAACCTCAAAATCAAACCAAATGTTTATATTATTTATATACTAATTATATATGTATAAATGTTCTCAGCTGCAGAAATGTGCCATTTTTTATTTTTGACCTTTTAATGGCACCGAGTCTTTGACAATATTTAGTCACATATGGATATTTTATATTCCTAATTAAACTAATAGGGTGTAGTTTTTACAATCCACTATCCTGCATGTTTTAGATGATTCTCTCCTTTAACACATCTGATTGGAAGATTTAAAGCCTTCTGCAAAAATTGACAAAGGGTTTAATTAAGACAGTGAATCAGGTGTGTTGCAGCAGAAAGACAACTAAAACATCCAGGATTGAACATAACTGTCGATTATTGATTATTGGAAAATCACTGTATCATGGTCTTATGCGCACTGTGGTCTTAGATTGTGTATTGCATCATATCATGAGGTATCCTTGTTGTTCTGCAGAGCTTTTTTTTAATAACTAAGCATTTTGTGCATTAAAGAAAAAGGAAATCCCCGAGAAGCATAATATAAAATCTTCACTTTTACACAATAGGATTATTATATTTGTTCATTTTTTAATGGTTTCTTAACTTTGTCTTTTTTTTTTTCTTTTTCAGCCTTCAAAGTTTGAGCAGTGCATGGTTCAGATGCTGCAGTCCCTCAAAGAACCTCTGGAAATCAAGCAAGGGGAAATCAATGTAAGCTGCAACATGCTGAGCAAATTTCAGACAAGTTTTTGTTATCTCTGGTCATAAACATCTAACAGAATGACTACACCGTAAACCCCCTACTCACAAAAACAAGAAAAGACTTGAGCTCAGTGGTTATAAAGTAATAAGTTTAAAGCTAATTAAGATTCAATTTCCTTTTAATGCTGATTATTAATTATAAATCCAGCTCAATGTTCCTAATAAGTGACATTAATTCAGCATCTTCACATCACAAAAAGACTTCTTCCTGTGAGCTCCTCTGTGGCTCTTTTTGACACGTTTAAGGGGAAATCATGTTTTACTGAAAATGTATGACAGCACTGCGTACTTCTGCTTGCTAAATAAAATCTTTTCTTTTGTGTTTTAGTCTGTTATGATAAACCTAAGCTAACCCTTTAGTTCAGTAGATGGAGAGTCATACAGGATTTTCACCTGATTTTGTGTTTTTATCGTGTCTCTCTTTCTGTCAGGTGCTTCAGTTAGACCAGGTCCAAGACCAAGCTGCAGAGCTCAGCGTTAGCATCATGAAGGTGAGCTCTCTTGGATCCTTTTTTGTTTTTATTAGACTTCATTCTTGTTTGATTTGAGGATGTGGTCCATACATGTGCAGCAGTTCTTCTGAAACAATTTCGATTCTTGTCCTGAAGAACTGACTTTGAATTCTCCAGACTCAGCAACATGTTGTGCATTTTCTCTATGAATTAGGTGCATTTTATTATAAATAGTGCCCTCTCATTTTTAGGTCACAGCTCACATCTGCACTGACCTTTTCTGACAGCTATAATAGTTTTTTTATTCTAAATGAAAACCAGCTTCAGACCACCTAGACATTGGGTTCATTTTCCACTTTTCTGCACTCTGAATATTTAATTTCACAGATATGTTTGATTGTTTTTGAAGACGAGCAGCTTTAAATGATGGCCTGTTTCTGCTGCTCTTTGTTTTATTTGATTGTGTTTACATTGTAATGCATATTTTAGGTCCTGTACAAGCTTTCTTTGCTTTATAGTTATCATTCTGTCAGTGTGATTCATAGGAACAGTTCTGTGTATTTTCAAAATACTGAATGTTTGAGTGTTTTTTCCAATCTAGGCTTTTATCAGCTGTTTGGAGCAGCTGAGTACGAAGGCAGATGAAGACTTTGGTGCATCTCAGTGAGTTTTTCTGACTTTTTTTGTTCTCTTTGTGTTTAATGTCTATGAAAACATCTTAAAATGCCTTTTGTCTGTGCAGCAACGTTTCACTGGACCTGTCTTCTCCAGATCGATTTACTGCCATCCCAGAAGGCTTCAGTCCAACACCTGTAAGCACATTGTTGTTGTTTTAATTTGTAATGTACAGCTAGGTGTTTACAGCCAGAAATCCCACAGCATGCTACTGGCAGCGTCACCAGAGCGTGGGCTCTCTCTGTAACACAACTAGACAAACACGTCTCAGTCACTGGAACCACAAAATGTTATCAGGCTGTTTCCTGGTTGTGGACAAGCAGCAGATACGTCCTCATTTCCTGTAACTTGTTTGAGATGTTGGTGAAGGGGGTTCAGCGCAGGGGAGGAGGAGGACGGGGTGGAGGAAGAGCAGGGTATTGAGTGCTTCTGGTAAAGGGAAATGGAGCAAGGTGCAGATGGGGTTTCCCCACTCCAAATATGTGTGGCGGGACTTTGGCGGCTCAGCTCAACAGCGAGTAGATGACCAGCGTTTAGATCAATTTCGCTCATGATTCAAGTTGTTGTGTTTAGAGGGTTAGAAGCCACCACCTACAGTAGAAACAAGGATGTCACCAGACAACAAATACTAGTTAACAGTTTTCTTCAAACTGCTGTAGACCGTTATCTCTGCAGCCTTAATGTGACAAACAAAGGGCTGCTAGTGACGGCAAACTCAACACTCTGAAATTGTTTATTTATTAGCTGATCTGTTTCAAGTTTATGGGTTTTTATGGGTATTTAACATTTTGAACATTGAGAGTGAACTGATCAGAAATTAAAGCTAAGAAAATTTAGAAGACATCAGGAAGGTTGCAGATGTGTAAACGTATAAGAAGTATAAAGGGAACCAGGATAAAAAGAGATGTGAAAGCTGCTGCCAGCAGCTCATTAGGGTTACCATGGTAACCATAAATCTGTATCTCCTACTCCCTGATTGAAAACATATTAGCAATGCAGCATAAACAGCCAGCCTCAAACAAATAGCTGCATAATTCACAACTAAAGGTCATTTTGAATGAATTCATGAACTATGAGCAGCAGAAACCTCTGATACACACATAAGAATTTTTATGTTTATACATTGTTTTACAGAAGAGATATGACAAGCTCAACAGACCCTTCACTTTCAGTTTTCAAGAGATTGTTGTGAGCTACAACAAAACGGAAGTCTATGAAAGTTTAGGTGTGCACTCTGAGAGAAAACTAGAAGTCCTAAAGCACTGAGAGGTGGAAGAAGACAACAATATCTGTTTAGATGTGTAATTTACTAAAATGGTTGTGGTGTAAGAGGGTTGTTTGTGTGACATTGCCACTCATCAGTTAAACAATCTCCTAAAATAATCAAACTTTAACTGTGATTGTCTGTAAAAACCACAAAAGATATCTAAATACCAGTTCAGCCATGTAAAGGTCAACATTCTGAGACCTGTTTAAACGTTGAATGTTTCTACTGTGAAGCCTATCGGGGTATGGAGCTCCAAAGGGAGAGGGTTATGTTCACCACATTGTTGTTGTTTACGTTGTATTTGTCTGTTTGCAGGAGCAGCGTTTGCTCATCATCCTCAGTAACTGTCAGTACCTGGAGAGACGGACCTTTCTGAACCTGGCTGATCACTTTGAGAAAAACGGCTTCACAGGGACGGAGAAGATCACTCGGGTCAGTATTAGAAACCACCTTCATATGAGGGAATCTGCTCTGATGAGAAGCAGCTCATTAACAATAAACATGATTGGTGAGGTTTTCTCAGCAAAGAGATGACTCTTGATAAAGAAAAAAACAGTAAATGTCATTGTCTTCAAAGCTCAGTTCCACATTTTCAGCCCTTGCTCTTCTTCACACATACAGACTCACACAGTGGCGCACAATGACTAATAGCTGATTCACAAAGCAAATAAGAACTCGGTTGGTTTTCCAGTAAAAACTGTTGAATTTTACATTCTCTGAAAGCTCAAATTAGATGAAGAAGACTTGATATGGATGACAGTTTAAATATAAAAATAGGTGTGAAAGTTTATGAGAAATAGAATTCCCCTTTGTTCACCTGACATGAAGTGTGATACTTTTAACTCTGCACACAGAAATACTTTTACATTCACACACTTAAAACATGATCCTGATGTTTTAGTTGCAAATCCAACCTCATCGTCACCACTGATGCCACATTTAGACTTTTAACTGGAGGAAAAGAGACAGACTACTTAACAGCTAACACAATTTGATTGTGTGTTAGCTGTGTTGCAGTACAATAACAAATAATTCATCCTTGATAATTAAAGTCTTAAGATTCCTTCATGGATTGCAGACCACCTGCAAAAAGTGGAAAAAGTTGCAATTGTTTTGGACAAATCACTGATGCAAAACTGCAACATCTCATTAGGTCTGTTAGCACATGAAAATGTAGCTCATTGTCTGTAAAATCAGAGCTGTTTTTGTGTTTGCTAAAGTCAGTTAGCTGTGGTGGCCAATTTCAAAAGGGATTGACTATAAGTTGGATAAAGTTCATCAGCTATAGACGGAAATCCGAAAATTATCATCTTAAGGTTTTATTCAAGTCCATCCAGTGGTTATTAGATCATTTGCTAATGAGCTGACACACCTACACAGACAAAATCATTATTAATTAGACATGTAAACCAAAAAAAAGAGATATTTTGTTCATCACATACTGCAACACAGTCTATAACCTAGAAGGATTTTTTAAATTTAAAAAATCTGTAATCTGTTTTTCTAGATTTGTATAAAATAAACAATTTAAACTGTTTGATTGGAACAAAAAGCTGTCATGTATTTATTCTGTTTTCCCATCACCCCCTGCTCTTACAGGTGAGTGTGGACGCTGTGCGAGAGCTGGACAGGAAACTTTTCGAAGCTTACATCGAGAGACGGGCCGACCCGATCGCAGGCTCCCTGGAGCCCGGCATCTACGCTGGATATTTTGACTGGAGAGACTGCCAGACGCCCACAGGTATGAAACAACAGCACATCACTTCTTCAGCTTGATTAAAAACCTTTGATTCATGTATGAGAGGGAAACCACGTGCAGCAGCTACTAACTGACCCCACTAATGTTACAGAGCTACAGTCTTGTTGCCTGAGAATCTGTTGTCTCTGTTCTGATCTGCTCATTTGTGGTTCACATGTGTAGAGTACAGCTCTTTGATGGCTTACTGTAAACACCACTGAGATCATTCTGCTGCCATGGCCTTTATGTTGAGCTGTGGGTGTTCAGCCTTTTGTGCACAAAGGTTTGACATTTTTCTCACCAGAATCCCTCCAAATGCAGGTGAAACTTAAAGGTGAACATGTGGTTTACCTTAGCGCAGGCTGTGAGACAGCATGAGACATGCTGTGGGATTAAACCTTCAGGTGGGCCGCAGGCATTTAAATCTCGTCTCGATTAAACATTTGAGCTTTGCTCGAGTTGTGCTGCAGCCTCTGGGAGTTTGTATGTTTGGGCTACATGTGAAAGCGGAACATTTTGGACACTAAACCACAGTTCTAGGATATGATACTTTCACTTGTTGCTCTCTTTGTGTGGGACTTGTGTTAGCGTGTGGGGTGCTGCAAGGCATTAAAAATCCGGTTTCAGTACTTTCTTTCTGTTGCTGCGTTTGGTTGTTTCACTGTCAGAATTTAATAGCTGTTAAACTTCCAAGCAGCACAGTAAATCTGACTCTTTCTGCCTTGGATCTTCCTTAAAGAGTTTAAAATAGTTTTCATAGCAGCACCTGTAGCTGCGTTTGCATTACTTCTTATGTTTGTTGTAAAATGAAAAACATTCCCAACAAAATGATCCTGTTTGGTAGCATTTCTTTGGAAAATCACCAAATATTTATTACCATTCCATCACCTAAACATGATTTAGTCATGAATGATAAAACTGACCCTTCCAATGATTTGAACTGACTATAGAAACCTCTGCAGGATTCCTGAGTTTCAGTTGCACTAGTAGAACTTTGCTCAATACTATGTAGATTTATTCTTTTGTGATTTGATGAGAATGCCACATAATGCCTGAGTTCAAATGTATGTATAGCTCTTCTTTAAGCAAACAAGGCAGTAATTCTTTTAAAAAGCAGCAAACAACTTCTTCCCTTGTAGAACAAATCAGATGAACAAAGTCACAGCCTGTTGAAACTGCAAATAAAATGCAATATTCCTGCAAATGGCGTGCAATTATTTTTGTAGCAATTTACATGATGTCTTCATTATGTCTTAATTTATTTGCATTTTGTCAACATTTTATTCTCAGTTTGGTCCCCCAACCTTTTTCAAAGTTATCTCATTTCTTGCACTTGCAGAGTCGTAGACACTAAAATTAAACAGGTTCTAGATGCCGGCAAAAATTTTTTTGATTTTTTTTCTTTTCTTTTTTTTTTGAGAAAATTTGTCCTGCAGTTCTTTCCAACATGACACATGAAAGATAACTTGATGATTTGCTCTCTTTTCTGTTTTAAATCTCATATTCAGATGTTAGTTATGAGGATAAAAACGGCTTGTTTCTGCTACGTTTATGTCTGTACCAGATTATTGTGATGTCGTCCTGTTTGTGCATCCTCTCACTCTGGACTCTTTATCATGGAGCTTTGAGATTCATTACAAATGTTTTAAGACAATTGTCTGTTATGATTGCTGGTTTGATTTGTCCACTCAAAGACTGACACATGGCTGTATTATAGTTATGAGGCTGTTTTGAGCTGATTTCATGTCTTCAGACTGATTTTCATCAGAAACACCCAGGTGGTTACAGTCTTCAGGCACTCAAATATGCTGCAGATGAAAACTGGTATTTATTGCAAGTTGACCTATAAACTAAGGACTTGGTGTCTTTTAAAGGACTTCTTAATGACTTGCCGTCGGAAACATCTGATTATAGATGTCCTAATGGACTTTGACTACAATGCTGATAATGTGTTTGTATTTTGTTACTAACCTGTACAGCTCTCTGTCTGTTCAGGAAACTCTTAATAAAACAGGATTTTTCCTGATTAAATGAAGGTTAACAAAGGGTTTTGGAAACTGAAATTCATCACCTGCAGTCACAGCCTGGTTAGATACTGCCTAAGGACAGATGACTTTGATTTGATCAAGAATTTAATTAATAATAGGGGTGTGCAAGAATCTGGAATATGGTATGCATCACGATAGCATCACATAGTTTTATGAATGGAGCTCACAGGTGAGGGTGTATGGTTCTATTTACCATGAACTTAAATTAAAAGCATTAAAAACAAAACAAGACAAAAACTTTGCATTTTTAATATTTTATGTTTTAAAACGATTTTAATTCATTTGCATGTTTAGACTCACATCAGTAAAAATCTGAACATTAACCTTTAAAAAGCGTCCCAGGGCTGCACTCTGGGTATCTCTGTTCTAAAGCCTAAAATCACTTGTCCATGAACCAGCTGGCGATGTGAAAACAAATATTTTTTAAGTGTATGAAATGACTGTTGCATCTCGGTAAACTTTGAACCTTTCAGATTCCTCCTCTCATCTCACGTTCCTGTTATTTCGTTTTCCACAGGTGTGAGGGACTACCTGAAAGAAGCTCTTGTCAACATCATTGCAGTTCATGCTGAGGTACAAGCTCACTGCACTTAAACACCACAAACACTTTGTCTTCAAACTTCCTCTTTTCTGAAACCACCCGTCTTTGTCCTCATCAGGTCTTCACCGTCTCAAAGGATCTGGTTCCTCGGGTTTTGTCTAAAATCGTTGAATCGGTTGCAGAAGAGATGTGCCGTCTTATGCAATGCGTCTCGTCCTTCAGTAAAAACGGAGCCCTGCAGGTACACGCTGGCACACAAACCAACAGTTTCTCACTCATACTAAGACCCTGACTCATAATTCGACCCCACACTTGTTGGGGGATCCACCTGTTGTTTCTGATAATGCCACTGCAAACTGCTGTCAGTTGATCATTTGATTTCATGTACGTTGTTTTCCTTTTTTTGTAACCCCAACCCCCACCCCACCCGCTCTGGTTTACGCTCAGGCCCGACTCGAGCTCTGCGCCCTGAGGGACGCCGTAGCCACATACTTAAACCCTGATAGCAAGTGAGTACAGCCCTCTCTCTCACACACACCTGATGATTTATGGCAGCGAATGTCACGGACATAAATCCTAACAGTCGCACATCCTTCACTACAATCCCTATTTATGTTAGTTGGTGGGTTCTGGAAAGGAAGTGAAAGTAATCTGGTTCTGTTGTGTGCCTGCTCTGTGGTGTGTTGTGTGTGTTCGTGTAAGTAGGTCAGCGTGCATGTCAGGATGCACACATAGACTCATCCTGAACTGCATTTTCTGGTGTTGAAGTGTTAATAAAAGTGATTGTTCATAAAACGTTTTCAGTTCCAGCTTCAAACTGGCTCTGGACTCCCTGCCTCAGTTACACAGCGGGGCCGATAAGAAGTGAGTCTCAATCTGACACGATTCTCATGTTTCATCATATTCATTTTGTTTTAAATATGGATTCTGTGTGTTTTTACCTCCAGGTTACTGGAGGAGCTGCTCAACAAATTTAAGAGCAGCATGCAGCTCCAGCTCACCTGCTTCCAGCCGTCCACCATCCAGCCTGTCAAGAGATGATCTCAGCCCTCCCTCCCTCTCTACTACAGCATGCAATCAGCTAATGAAATCTTCAGTTATCACATTATTGTTTACTCATTGTTTTATTTAGAGTCACTTTTCATTTTCTGCTTTACTAGATGAACACAAACTTCAGATGCATATCTAATCTTGAAAACACTAAATGAGTGGATTTCATTGTTACTGTGCAGGACAGTCCCTGTTGTGTTGGTTATGCTAATTATATATGACCACCAATGAGTTTGTGTCTGTGTGCAGAAGGTTCTGCATCCATAGTGGGATCTGGACTCTCCTCTCAGACTCAGTTGTGTCTCAGTAACTTTGAGAAATTGTTAAAGATGAAAAGTGTTTGTAATTTGTCCAGCAGCATTTGTTTTGCTCAATAAAATGAGCAAAATCACAGTGAAACTTTTATAGTTTTTCTTCACATCATGTCAGACTATGATCCGCTTCATATTTGGTCTTCTTTATGTTTTCATGATGTTCGTCTGAAGTTCAGTTCTTTAGATTTGTTTGCATCTTTTTTGTTGAGATGTTTTTTAAATATTTGAGCAACTACTTGCTTTCAGTCAAGTCCAAAAAAAGAATTTAACCTGAAACTTGAATGCTTCTGAAACAAGAAGTAGGCTTTGTCTTTTCAGGGAAAATTTTTTTCAGTAGAGGAAGGGGAACCGTGTTTGTCATCTTTATGGTCTTTGCTGGTTCGCTGCTCAGTGAAATCCCTGAGTCCAGCACTCCATCCATATCCTGCATGAAAATATCAGCTCCACAACCTTCCTTTGTAAAAACATCCAATGATAATGATCCTTCATGACAACTTAATTGTTTGGTCAATGCATTTATCACAATCTTTAGGATTTAGAAACTTCAACTTTCTAATTTATTTCCAGAAATCATTCTTGAATTATCCTGCAAGGAATCACTATCATCAAGGAACAGTGTTTCCATGAAGGGGGGGTGATCACAGTCAGCAGCCATGTTTGTGTCAGTGTGAGTAATGTCAACATAAATGACAGAACACAGCGTTTTATTTGCAGAAAATTGTCCAAAGCATCTACAGTGCATCTGGGTCTTTGTCTCAATTAAGCAATGCAACACGGACTGAGTTTGCTAATGTTGATTAGCTCTGTCAGCCATCTTGAATTTTGTTCATGCAAACTATTTTAGTTATAGATGTAAATCTGTTGACTACTCTGAGGGGTTTGTTATTTAACAATAAAATATGAAAAGAACTCAAAACAAATACAAGTCATGGAGAGGCAAAAAGCTCGGCCTATGTAAAGTCTCCACCCAACACACACACATTTATATATACTGTATACAGTGATGTGAAAAACTCTTTGCCCCCTTCCTGATTTCTTATTCTTTTGCATGTTTGTCACACAAAATGTTTCTGATCATCAAACACATTTAACTATTAGTCAAAGATAACACAAGTAAACACAAAAGGCAGTTTTTAAATAATGGTTTTTATTATTTAGGGGAAAAAAAAAAATCCAAACCTACACGGCCCTGTGTGAAAAAGTGATTTTTCATTGCTCTACAGCATGTAGAGTATCATAGTCATTCAGACATTGTTTCAAACTCCATAAATGATCTAATGAAAAATTATAGATGCTTACAGTCATTGGTATGACTTATTTAAGCACGTGTTGTTTTAAATTCCTGAACTTTAGCTGTTCATTTGATGAGTTTTGCTCTGGTCAGAGAATTTCTTCCTGTTTCTAGAGACTCCGCCCCTTTGAGTGATGTCACTGGTTTATGTGGTCCTCACTGTCAAAAAGATTACTGATAGAAGACCACTTCAAAATGACCCAAAGATCTATAACATCTAACTTGCACATATTTTTCTAACACGACCCCTAAATGACACCAAATTATCCCTCAGTATCTGTAAATGTGTCTGAATTGATCCATTTCTGTGTTTTTTAAAGTCAGTTGCTCATCAGATGAACATCCAATGGTTGGTTTCTGAGTTTCTTTCAGATTTGTCCAGTTGTTCATGACATATCTTACTAACACACCCAGACTAAAACATTATTGTCTACGTTTTGCCTGTAGTGGCCATCATCTTTCAGTAGTGGTCCAGTTAAGCTCCTCTCTCTGGATTTTAGACACTCAGCTTTGAACAAGGGTCAAGATGGACATCTTGACCATTTCAGCCAACAACCCTGTTGCCGGTTCATTGGTTTCCTGTCTTGTGGTCCCCTTTGTCCAGGTTTTGATTTAGCTTTTAAAATTTAGATTTTGTCAAAGTTTTATCTTTTTTCTTCTAAAACACCAACTATTTTTCATCCCAGTGCTTCATACAACCAAATAATCTACAACTGATTCCATCTGGTCCTTTTACTATGTTCTTGGATTTAAATGTCACACTCGGTTGCAGTTTGAAATGAACCCACATGAGCAGACAGTTGGTTTGTTGGTTCAAACAGATTTTGCTATTCATCTCTGGAGCTCCAGCTCATCACTTTGCTCATGCTGTCTGTCATGTCAGCGTCCCGCTCTCTGGGAGTTTACAGGGCGTATGCAGGGTGGGGACGATGTGGGTCGTTACTCAGACCAGCAAACTGAAGCGGTGGATCCCAGATGAAGGTTGTAGGTGGTAGAAAGCTCTACGGCTGTTGTAGCCACTCATGCAGACGAGCTGGGCGCGCCCACAGCTCACATGAGAAGGTTTGATCAGATGTGACGGGTTAATTGAGAGCAGTGTAGACGTGTTGCGCTCTAGCAGGGGTTGACCCATTAAAACAAACCTTCTGAATGTACAAGCCACAATTGTACCTCTCAGTCGTTTGCAGCTTTCTGTTATCGTCTACGTTTGCACACCTCAAGTCTTTTTTTTCTGACTTAGTTTCCCATCTTCATGTAGGGGAAAGCCATGCAGAGCAGACAGGTTGTTTTGATCGTCTGTGTTCTAAACTTAGCGCTCTGCCCTCCCACGGATTCATTCACAAAATAAGTTCAAAGCCTAAAACCTTATCCGCTCGTCACCGGCTCTCTGTTTACAGTAATGGAGGTGAAAAGGGGGAGTTTTTCTTTATTTTATTTTTATTCTCTGTTCCATTCAGGAGAAAAAATGACAACACCTGGTTCAAAAATATCACTTTGATCCGCAGCGTTCTAAAGAGTGAGGGAGTGGGTAACTGAACAGATGGAGAAATTTGACACATCACAGAGATTGGTGCTCATCTTCGTTGTGGAGAGTATTTGTTGTCAGTTTTTGGACTAAATGTTTCCCATGATTAATAAAACACACACAGAAGGCACTTTGAAGCTTTAAGGGTATCATTTTATTGCATTAAACTTTGCTCTGTGTTGGTTGGTTTAGATTATGTTTTGGATCTTAAAGTGTTTTTTAATGAGGTTGTGTGCAGCATTTGAGTCAGATCTCTGCTGAATCAGAGAAACTTTCATGTTGAAGTCAAAACAAAAACTAACCATATCAGGCGCCAATTGAAGATTACACTATAAAACAATACAAGAAATATTTCTGCATATTTTCATTTTCTCAGCCAAAAAACATCCATATTTTAACTTTGTGTCTATCCTGCTGCTGAACAGAGCAACTCCAGTTTGTCAGTTCTTGCAAATACCTCCAAAGTTTTGCTTTAGTAATTGCATACTATTGTCTGCAGTTGTTTTGGAATTAGAGGAAAAGACAGCAGGTTGGCAGTAGGATGCAGAGTAGGCCTACGTCCTCATATAGACACAGAATCTCACTGGGCTGTGACTAGTTAGTGAACACAAAATAGTTTTTAAATGTGCAAATTATCAGTTGGAATGACTAAGGGGCTTATGATGTCATTTTACCCAAATTACAAAAGTTTTGCAAATGTATAGATTGCTGAGTGTCTTTAATTTGTCTCACTCTGGTTGCAGTTTGGTCACCAACCCCTCACAAAGTTTCTTTTACATTTCTGGTACTTCTGACATTCAGAACCTAATTGACCTGCAGCTACTCTGCAACTATTTTGAATGGAATTTTGTCACGCAAATTTTACAAACATGTTCAAAGTTCCTGCAACACAAGTGAGACTCTGCAACTCACATGAGGAAATTAAGAGCCCTCGTTAACTTTCCAGACATTTTTTTTTTTTTTTTACTCCCTCACAAATGTCATTTACAATCTGCCACAGCCCAGTGGGGTTTTGGTTTTGTGTGAAACAGACGTTTACTAAAGCAACAAAAAAGTAGACTTTAAGTGAATTTTTCTTACTGTAAATCTCGGGTGTCTGTCATAATGAAATACAGTATATCAGAGCATAAAGGTGCTGCTAGTTTCAGTGTTTTTAACACTTTTGCACACAAACAATATTTTTATAATAGTTTGCTTTTGGCTGATTTGCCATTTTTTAAATTTTGTTGACCACAAGAATGTTTTTTGGGGGGGGGGGGGGGGGGGGGGGGTAGGGTTTGTATGTTTTAATTGTGGGG